>LVTN01000879.1:33681-49461 GCA_001649415.1 Musa itinerans | reverse complement strand
CACTTTCTCCTTTTCTCGGGTTTAGGAGACAACCCTTACAAGTCTCACTCCTTTTTCTTGGATGGTTACAAGGCTAAGAGATGAAGGAGGAGAACTCTAACTTTTACAACACTTTTATGACTCAATACTTTAAGATTAAGCTAATACTTTCGTTCCCTTTCATACAGAAAAGGGTGGGGTTTTTATAGGCCCCAATGGCTTCAAAATTGGAGCCAAAAAGTGTCACGTCCCCTGAATCTAGGGTACTGGCGATACCACTGCCATTACTGGGTGGTACTATCGTTGCTGATCTGACACTAGGCGGTACCACCACCGAACAGGGGTGGTACCACCGTCCAGAAATCCAGGGGCACTGTCTTCTAGGCGGTGCCACCGTCGGCCAAGAATTCAGGGGCTGAATTTGCAGCTTACTTTGGCCCATTCAGCCCTGTTAAGGGCCAAGTTGGCCCATAATTAAGTTAGTCGGATTACTTCCCAATCCTAATATAATTTATGTTCTAACTACAATAATTAAGACATAATTTATAGTGATTCTTGTTCCGGTGCGTCAATTGCTCTTCCGGCGAGCTTCCGACGTTCCGGCGAACATCCGATGAACATCCGACGAACTCTCGGCAATGTTCCGGCGGACTCCCGACAATGTTCTGGCGGACTCCCGGCAAGCTCTTGGATTTTACGACGATCTTCTTGGCAAGTTCCAACGAGCTTCTTTGGCAAGCTCCTAGACTTCTCGGTTGGTTCCGGCAGAACTTTCGACGAACATTCGGACTTCCGTCGAACTCTCAAACTCCCAATGAGATCTCGATCTTGACTCCAGCACAACACTTGCTTTATGTTTTCTTGCTATCATAGTTAATCCTGCACACTTTTCTCAACATATAGATTAGATCAAATAAATTACAATTGACTTCATCATCAAAATCTGAGATTCAACACAAATATGTATTGCAGTATAAGGAGGAGAGGGAGAAAGGAGAATAGGAGGAGGCAGCCAAAAAGAACCTCAAACCTATGAGTCTTTGGTTCCCTCCAATTTATAGAGGCCTCTTATCAATTAACCATAATGGATCCTGCCATATTGGGTACTATATCTTCATCCAACTACCCAAGCCTCTTATATTAGTAGGTCTCTACCAAATAATCTCTTATTAGCTCTTATTAGATATCATTCATAAGATCCAATAATTCAGGGGCTTATTGGATTTCCAATAAGATAGGGGCTCCAACGAATATCTCATATCCGAACCTCTACTCATTGTAATGCCTACCATATGTGTATGACTATCTAGGCCCAATATCGAGCTGGTCATGACTCATACCTGTCAGAACTTCTTCTGGCTTAGAGAAATATTATCTTAATAATAATTCACTCGACTCATCGACTACGGATATACTGAGCCACTACGCCGCAGTTCCCATACAATACAGGAGAATCTAATCCTTTAGACCTATATATCCTCAATTACCATGTACTTATAATCTCTCATCCGTCTAATATCCCAGAGATTGTATACCGGGCATGATACTATCAGGCCCATACAATTTTTACTCGAGTCTTGCTCTAATTGGATTCTCTCGAAGAACTTTTTCTCTCTCAATCCGATTGACCATAGTCAGGGATTTTCTAAGCAAGAATGCATGGGATATTTCTCTCATGACACCGAGAGTGGATGATCCTCTATCGACACTCAATAGCCCTTGTAAAGTTAGTTATCACTCTCGATAACCGGCTGTGCTAGATTTGGAACCTCCAGACATATAAGTCTGGTATTAAAGAGTAGAGTACTCATACAGGACATCCTTAGTGTCTCAAGTCTAAGGACCAGATATACCACTGGGATGATGGAATCATTATCTGACAATAACACATCATCAAACATCCAACATTCCGTAAGCGGATCAATTAGTGAACTAATTCTCCAATGAGCACCTGCATTATATCCCTAGTATCTCCACACGAGCAACTATGAGACCAATTGCATCTATCATATGGACGGGTATACAACACACTAGTTTGTCCGGTTATCTCGATGTCCCTCTCGAGTAACCTATGTCCGAGATTATTTATGATCTATGTTTAAAGGCGAATCGATTTCATTATCGTGATCTCATCACGATCTGATTCTCATTGCACAAATCCATAGACATCACAATATATTTATGCAACAGGAAATATAAAGTGATAAAATATCAAATAATAATAATAAGCAAAAGGACTACGTGTCAAGTCACACGTGCCATCACTCACGTGATTGGCTTGTAGGGCACCTATGACTAGCAAGTACCATGCTTGGTATACGGTCTCTAGGATATTGGATGGATGAGGCACTATAGGTACATGGTAACTGATGATAGATTGGTCCAAAGGATTGGATTCCCCTGTATCGTTTGGGGACTATGGCATAGTGGCATAGTACGTCTATAGTCGATGAGTCGAGGGAATTATTATAGAGATAATAATTTACCTAGCCAGAAGGGATGCTAATAGGTATGATTCATGGCCAGCCCAATATTGGGCCTAGAGGGTCACATACATATGGTAGGTATGATGACAAGTGGAGGTTCAGATATGAGATGTCCGTTGGAGCTCCTATCTTATTGGATATCCAATAAGCCCTTGAATTATTGGATCCTATGGATGAGATTCAATAAGAGCCAATAAGAGATTAGTCTCCTATTGGGTAGAGACCCAGTAATCTAAGAGGCTTGGGTAGTTAGATGAAGATTCAGTACCCAATATGACAGGATCCATTATGGTTAAGTTGATAAGGGGCCTCTATAAATTGGAGGGAACCAAAGACCCATAGGCTAGAGGTTCTTTTTGGCCGTCTTCTCCTATTCTCCTCTCTCACTCTTCTCCTCATACTGCAGCCCCTATTGGGGCTTGTGGACAGCAAGAAGGGGCATCCCCTTCTTGATTACATGGTGCGCGCGAGGAAGAGTTTTGGGCAGCGATTTGAGGAGCATCTTCACAGCCCCTACCATATGGATCACCGCTAGAGAGGACAGTTGACCTTCTTCATCCTCTCCCATAGATCTGTAGGTTTTCGGGGATATATGATATCCCTAGGTAATTCTCTTACGTGCAGTTTTTTGGTTTCACGAGTTTTTGCACATCAACTTTTGCACGACGATGAAACCTTCTTTTATGTGGGAATTCTAAGATTTTATTTTTTTATTCTTCCATTGTGCATATGATGTCACCCCAGATTTCACAACAATGGTATCAGAGCCAGGTTGCTTGTGCAAAAGATTATCTTTTAAATTGTGAGTGTTGTGTTCAATCGCATTGAAATTGTTTTGCACGATTGTTGCAATTTTTTTGTTGTAGTTTTCAAATCTGTGTTGCACCTTTTCTTGTTGTCAAGATATGTTTTAGATAGGGCTTTTGATGTCAAATTTATTGACACAAAAGGGGAAGAAAGGGTAGCAACTTTTACTGCCCCTTGGATTGGCCAAAGGCAGCTCGTAGCCTTTGCCGAGAGCTCCAATTTACTACTCTTAGCCTGGCCAAAAGCAATAGGAACAAGAGCAGCATGGCCCCTACAGCCAGGTTTCCTAGTTGTAAGGGGCACCCTTAGCGGCTAGGGTTTCCTGGCCGTAGGGGTTGCCCTAGCGGCCAGGAGTTCTCGCCGCATAACACACCTATAGCCCATGGTAGCCCTACAACCATAGTTTCCTAGCTGCAAGGGACTCCTTGGTGGCTAGGATTTCCTAGCCATACAAGGCAGTCTAATGGCCTAGGATTCCTGATTTTCGGTGAGTCTCTATATGGTAAGATTTCCTTGCCATGTGAGGCACCTTATGGTAGGGTTTCTAAAATACTACATATAATTAATTAAAATAATTTAATTAATTATTATTATCTAGTAGTCCTACATGGTGATGTGTACATGTGATGTATGATGTGGACAAAAGATCATTTATTATCGGGCCTGCGTGCTTGTGATTAAATTATAATTACATAAGAAGGCGCAGCGAGATCGTGGAAGTAATAGCGGAGCTCACAAGGTCGAGACGAACGATCACAGCACATGAAGATGCGCCGAGATCCCAATGGAACCGAAGAGGATAAGATGGATGATCATAGGACATGGAGATACGCTATTGCACACATAGATCTTGATGTGAGTGATCAAGCTCATTGGCTCAAGCTTGATCACATTAGGATGTGGTCTATGATCATCTGGTATGATTGCTCATATGCGCAACGCATGAAAATGCGTCGAGATATCGACGGAACTAACGGTGACGAGATGGATGATCACAGGATATGGAGATGCATTGTTACACACATAGATCTTGATATAAGTGATCAAGATTACTAGCTCAGGCTTGATCACATTAAGATGTGGTCCATGATCATCTCGTGTGATTGCTCATATGATGTGTGATTGATTATACATATACTAGATATGTATATATATATATATATATATATATATATATTAAATATGTATATGTGTGATACGTTATATTAGGAGACCGAATCAAAATCCCCTCTCTCGATAATATTAAGTCGGTAAATGTGAGACCGTTAGATTGACTCACGTGACTTTCCATCGTTATAGGTAGGGACCGATTCCCAACGCAGGTTGAGTTGGTCGAGTCCCTTGAGTCTCACCTATGTCACAATTCATTATCTTGCCTACAACATAGAGATGTTACCGGTGACCTGAAGACATAGTATGCTTGGTCGAGTCCCTCGAGGGTATATCATCGAATCAAACTTATCTTGTAACAAAGGTGTTGACTTAACTGAACATCATGGTTGGTCGAGTCCCTTGAGGGCATGATGTTTCGGAGGCTGAATAGGACGAGAATCACAAGGAGTTGTGATAGACAAGAGTTGCCTATCTTTTGGGCTTAGTGTAATTGGTTGAGTCCATCGAAGTTATACTAAGACGTTGATTGGATCCTGATCCCCACTAGAAGTCTACCGGAGACTTCCATTTCACGTGCTGAGGGTGTTGCATGACTCGTCAAAAAAATAGTAGGAGTATATTAAGATAAAAGTCAATATCTTATTTGTTTATTTTCCTACAAAATCTGCATGTTATTTATTTCTATTGCATCATTATTTTCAGAAAATGTCGCTATCAGATCCCTTACGTGGCATACTTGATGTCAACCGTCTCACTAGTCCGAATTATACGGATTGGCTCCGCAACTTGAGAATTGTTCTTACAATGGAGAAAATCACATATGTCCTTGATATAATGATGCCTATGCCCAAGGAAGGGGTAAGCGATGATGAGATTGCTTGCTACGTGAAGTACATAGATAACTCCACTCTTGCTCAGTGTTACATGTTTAGCTCCATGACTCTTGAGTTATAGAGACAGCATGAAAAGATGGATATCAGATCCATTCTCCTACATGTCCGTAAACTATTTGAGGAACAAGGAAGGACTCAGCGATATGAGATATCCAAGAGCCTCTTCTGTGCTAAGATGACTAAAGGGACACCGGTTCAGAACCATGTCTTAAAGATGATTGAGTGGATAGAGAAACTTATAGGTCTAAGAATAGTCATAGAGGATAACTTGTGTATGGCTCTTGTGCTTCAATCCATACCAGATTCCTTTTTACAGTTCATAATAAATTTTAATATGAACAAGTTTGAGGTAACTCTCCCTGAGCTTCTTAATATGTTGAGGGAGGCATAAAGCACTATCAAGAAAGAGAAGCCAGTTCGCTATACTGGTGAGACCAGAAAGAAAAGGAAGGCAGAAAAGGATGGATATCTAGATCCATTCGACTATGAGTCATATGCAACCTGCGAGCCTTGCATTCATGGAAAACTAACTAACTCTTCATTTAGTGGAACTAGAGAAAGAGCTACTAAGCTACTGGAACTCATATATAGTGATGTATGTGGACCCTTGTCAACTCATGCCATTAGTGGTTACTCCTACTTTATTACCTTTACTGATGATTTCTCAAGGTATAAACATATGTACTTAATGAAGTACAAGTCCGAAGTCATTACTTTTACTAATGATTTCTAAATATATGGACATGTATACTTGATGAAGTACAAGTCTGAGGCCTTCGAGAAATTTAGGGAGTATAAGAATGAAGTGGATAATCAGATTGGAAAGAGTATCAAGACTCTTCGATCAGATCAAGGAGGTGAGTACTTAAGTATAGAGTTTACCCAGTTCCTTAAGGACCATGAGATTCTATTCCAATAGACACCTCCTTATATGCCTCAGCTCAATGGTATATTTGAAAGGAGGAATCGTACACTATTATACATGATGCGGTCCATGATAAGCTTCGCCGACTTACCCATCTCATTCTGGGGATACGCCATAGAGACCGCAGCTTACCTTTTAAATAGAGTTCCAACTAAGTCGGTAATGTCTACACCATATGAGATATGAAAAGGAAAAAAGTTTGATTTTAATATTGTTAAGATTTGGGGCTACCATGCCGACATTAAAAGACATAACCCTGATAAGTTGGAATCGAGGACGGAGTTGTACAAGTTCATGGGATACCCCAAGAAAACTTGTGGGTATTATTTCTATCATCCCAAGGATCAAAAGGTCATTATAGCCAAGAGAGCGATGTTCCTTGAGACGGAACACATTTTTAGTAGAGACAGTGGGAGCGTGATAGAGTTGAGCGAGGTTAGAGAACCAAGTTCAAGCACCACTCCACAACCTAAGTCTGTTTAGGTACATAGGACACAAATTCTAACTTTATATAGGTTTGGCAGATATGTGTGACATATTAGAGGAGAGGATGTTGAGGATATTAATCCTCAGACCTACGAGGAGGCTATTATGAGTATAGACTCCGGGAAGTGGCAAGAAGTCATTAATTCTTATATGGATTTCATGTACTCTAATAAAGTTTTGAACCTAATTGATGCACCCGAGGGTATTGTACCTATCGGTTGCAAGTGGATCTTCAAAAAGAAGATCGGAGTATATTGAAAGGTAAAGACTTATAAAGTAAGGCTAGTGGCTAAGGAGTATTATCAAATGCAAGGTGTTGACTATGACGAAACCTTCTCACTCGTAGTTATGCTAAAATCCATTCGAATACTATTGGCTATTACAGCACACTATGATTATGTGATCTAGCAGATGGACGTGAAAATTATATTCCTCAACGGCAACCTCGATAAGGAGTTGTATATGATACAACCTAAGGGATTCGTGTCCAAGGACTACCCAAATAAGGTGTGTAGGTTGCTTAAGTCCATTTATGGACTAATGCAAGCTTCCCGAAGTTGAGACATAAGATTTGATGAGGCAATCAGATCCTATGACTTTGTTAAGAACGAAGATGAGCCTTATGTATACAAGAAGGTAAGTGCGAGCACTATCACCTTTTTAGTGTTATATGTGGATGACATCATAATTATTGGGAATGATGTAGGAATGCTATCCACAGTAAAGACTTGGTTATCTATACATTTCTCTATGAAGGACTTAGGGGAAACATCATATATCTTAGAGATTCGAATCTATAGAGATAGATCCAAGAGGATGCTTGGCTTATCCCAATCCAGGTACATAGACACCAATGTTAAAAGGTTTAGCATGAAAAATTTCAAGAGAGGTCTCATACCGGTGAGATATAGGATATTGCTTTCTAGGAGTAGATCCCCAAAGACTCTTGAAGAAAGTGCGAACATGGATAGGATACCCTATGCCTCAGCGATAGGGTCTATCATGTATGTCATACTATGTGCCAGGCCTGATATAGTGCATTCTCTGAGTGTCACAAGTAGGTATTAGGTGGATCCAGGCTTGTAGCACTGAAAGGTAGTAAAATGTATCCTTAAGTACTTGAGAAGGACTAAGGATCTTTTACTAGTATATGGAGGTAGTAGCCTCAGGGTTGAAGGCTATACGAACTTGAGTTTCCAGTCCGATGTCGATAATAGCAAGTCGAATTCGGAGTATGTGTACACCCTAAATGGAGGAGCAATATGCTGGAAGATTTCCAAGCAAGATACTACTGCTAACTCGACAACAAAAGCAGAGTACATTGTTGCAACAAAGACAATAAATGAGGGAGTCTGGATGAAGAAGTTCATCATAGATCTAGGAGTCGTGTTGGGTAGCGAGGAGTTGATTCCCTTATATTATGACAACAATAGGGTGATTGTTAAATTAAAGGAACCTAGGTCTCATTAGAAGTCTAAGCACGTTATGACGATATTCCACCTGATTAGAGAGATTGTGACCCAAGGAGATATAGCAGTGGAAAGAGTTCCATTCGAAGATAACATCGCGGATCCATTAACAAAGCCATTGTCTCAGATTATTTTTAAGCTGTCATAGGGGTATGATGGGGATTAGACATAAAGGTAATTGGCTTTAGGTCAAGTGGGAGATTGCTAGTTATAGGTGCCCTACAAGCCAATCACGTGAGTGATCGCACGTATGACTTGACACGTAGTATTTTTACTTATTATTATTTTTTGATATTTTATCACTTTATATTGCCTATTCAATGAATATATTGTGATGTTCATTGATCTATACAATGAGAATCAGATCATGATGAGAACATGAGAATGAGATCGATTTGCATTTAAACACAGATCCTAAATAATCCCAGTCATAAGTTACTCGAGAGGGACATCGAGATAACCAGATAGACTGGTGTGCTATATACTCGTCCATATGATGGATGTAGCTAGTCTTAGAGCTGCTCGTGTGGGGACACTAGGGATACAATGTAGGTGCTCATCGGAGAATGAGTTCACTGATTGATTCACTCATGGAGTGTTGAATGGTTGATGATGCCTTATCGTCAGACAACGATTCCATCATCCCAATAGTGTATCTAGTCCTTAGACTTGAGATATTAAGGATGTCCTGTATGGGTACTCCACTCTTTGATACCAGATTTATAGGTCTGGAGGTTCTAGATCTAGCACAACCGGTCATCGAGAATGGTAGCCAACCTTATGTGGGTTATTGAGTATCGATAGAGGATCATTCACTCTCGGTGTTATGAGAGGAATATCTCATGTATTCTTGCTCAGACAAATCCCTAGCTAGGGTCATTCAGATTGAGAGAAAAAAAATTCTCCAAGAGAATCTGATTAGAGTGAGACTCATATAGAAACTATATGGGCCTGACAATACCATGCCCAGTATATAATCTCTGAGATATTAGATGGATGAAAGACTATATGTATATGGTAACTAGGGATAGATAGGTCTAAAGGATTAGATTCCCCTGTATCATTTGGGAATTACGGCGTAGTAGCCTAATACATCCGCATTCGATGAGTCGAGTGAATTATTATGAAGATAATAATTCACTGAGTCAGAAGGAGTTCTGACATGTATGATTTATGGCTAGCTCGATATTGTGCCTAAAGGGTCATACACATATGGTAGGTATTACGACAAGTAGATGTTCGAATATGAGATGTCCGCTGGAGCCACTATCTCATTAGATATCTAATAAGCCCCAGAATTATTGGATCCTATGGATGTGATTCAATAAGAGCTAATAAAAGATTATTGGGTAGAGACCCACTAATTTAATAGGCTTGGGTAGTTAGATGGAGTTCCAATACTAAATATGGTAGGATTCATTAGGGTTAAGTTGACAAGGGGTCTCTATAAATAAGAGGGAACCAAAGACCCATAGGCTAGAGGTTAGTTTTGGTTGCCTCCTCATGTTCTCCTTTTTCCATCTCCTCCTCGTACTACAGCCCCTATTTGGGGCATGTGGACAGTAAGAAGGGGCACCCCCTTCTTGATTGCGTGGTGCACGTAAGGAAGTGTTTTGAGTAGTGATTTGAGGAGCATCTTCGTAGCCCCTGCCATGTGGATCACCGTTAGAGAGGAGGACAGTTGACCTCCTTTATCCTCTCCTATAGATCTACAGGTTTTCAGGGATATACGATCTCCCTAAGTAATTCTCTTACGCACAGTTTTTCGATTTTGCGGGTTTCTACTCACTAACTTTTGTATAATGATGAAACTTTCTTTTCTGTGGGAATTCTAGGATTTTATTTTTCTGTTCTTCCACTACGCATGTGATATCATCATAGATTTCCCAATACTCTTTATATAGCTTTCAATTTCATGAGTTTTATGCTCTCGATCTTCGTATGATAATTTGATAAGATTGTTTTGAGAAATTAATTTTTAATTTTATTTTCTGCTATGTATATGATGCTTTCTAAGGTTTAAAACCATAATCTCTACACTATCAAAATCAATCAATAGAAGATAATTCTTTCTAAAAATAAGTAATATATCCTAAAGATATTATTTGTTGGCCATTGATCATCTTCTTCAACTACCATAATATATTCAATAATAATTTATACTCAAAATCTTGCTCACAACTTTTTTTCTTTAATGATATCTTCAAGTTCCTCATGGGCTCATTATTCTTTCTATTGGGTTCGTCTTCCACAGTATTAACTTTAACTTTATTTTTATGAAATATTTAATACTTGAAGAATAACTAACCTTTTGTTGATTTTTATTTCCTCACCCCATCATGTGGGTTTGGATGCTAAGATGTTGTATCCTTCTTTCATTGAAATATTATTCTCTCCTTTGTAGTTCTAGAGCTTTCAACCTTCTTGAATAACCCCAATTTACCTTTTTTTTTTCACCCTGAAAGTGCTATTTGACGAGTCTCACTTAGAGAGTGAATCAAATGCATCAGAAGTTTATCGTGCAAGTTAAACTTCAGCCCACTTAGGTATCTAGCCACAAATTAATCCTCATTTTTATTTAAGCTAGTTCGGCTTATTAGCTTATAGAATTGCTTAGTATAATCAACAATAGATTGATCATTCTTCTAGCATAATTGGTGGAATTATCTATCAAGAGTTTTGAGAATAATCCAAAGGGAAATAATTTTTATCTTACTTTAGTTTCATTTCCGCCCATGTGTTAACTTGTGGAACACTTCTTCACTCTCGTTAATATTCTTGCCACTAAATTAGAGCAAGCCCTTTCAGTTTTATTATCACAAACTACACCTTTCGAATCTTATTAAGATTTTTTCACCCAAAGAGTGCTTCTAAAGAGGCAATCCAATTACAATATTTCTTGAGATTAAGTGAGCCTACAAACTCCACTATATTAACTTGAATACTCCTATATTTTCATTCAAAATCTCTCGTCAATTAATTCATATCTCATTATCAGAAGGGGCCACAGAAATTACTGTAGAATTGAAAGAATCAGTTGCATCATTACCCTGATCATTTCTTGCACCTATTAAATTACTCCATTGGTTTTGAGCAGGATTAGCTGAAATTTTTTGGAGGAGATTAGTCATCATCTGCTACAAAGTTATTGATGTAACTCAGCCATTTAAACTTGTAAATTAATTTCTTCACCAATTCTCATTCATCGACGAGCTATTGATGAACAATTGATGATCCAAAACAAAATCATGACAGCTTGATAGATGCAAAGTAATTTAATAATAATTATTAATAGAGAACTTTAATCAAAATAGCAAAGCATAACCTGAATTTGATGATGGTCAACACCTATGATTTTGGCTAAAATCTAAAGACTTGAATCGAAAAGATATTTTAGATACCACTCAACTAGGAGTGATGGATACCACTCGATGTTACTAATTGCGTAAACCATATTATCTTTCTTTTCGAAAAGTATATGTTTCTCATATGAAACCCTTGAGTTTCTACAATAATGATAAACACAGTAAAAAAAAAAAGTTCAAAGTAGTCAATGCACTACTAATCAAGACTCATAATGAGACTAATTAAGTAATTATAGAAATATAAATATATAATAATAAGACTCTAAAATATAGTTAATTGTAATAATCCAAAATTAGATTATACTGCTGGATCATCCCTTGGAGTACCAAAATCCTTGATGCACATGTCACCAAAGTCCTCCGCAATCTATGGATTGCAACTATCCACATGGTGCGGTATGGAGATGCGAGGTAGTTCCTATAACCTGCAACCTACAACCACCCACATTGCGCGGAAGTAGGGAAGTGGTTACAACGTTCTGAGCACGTAGGTAGACCCTACAACCACTGACTTCCCTTTAGTTTAATTATTTTAACACTTGATAGTAACCCAACAAACATTCTATATATGGTAGCTACATGTAAAAAGGCCACTGTTATGATCCTACTAAATTAGGGGTCATATGGAAGTTTTTGTTAAGTGACTTATTTTTAATATTTATTATAATTTTTTTTTCTATTAAGAGATTTTATTATATTATCATTATCAATTAATTTTTAAAATAATATTTTAATTTTTTATCATGATAATTAAGTTATTTTTTATATGTTTCATAGCGTGCAACTCTAGCGGTTTTTGAAATAGCTCCTTTTAAGTTCAAGATGAGATACTTCTAAATTTTTATATTTAGTACAAAGAGTGCAAGATGCTCATATATATTTATCATGCATAAGTTTCAATGTATCAAACTCGCTAGTAATTAATGCATGAATTTTTTTAATAAATTATATTTCTTATTAATCTTTTTAAATTCATCATAAAACTTGACTCTTGGTGGTACTATCATGTCATAGGTAGTACTACCATTGACCTAGCTCGTTAAGACCATATGTTTAGCCTTAACCCATAGTTGGGGCTTTATTTTAGTTTATTACTAACTCAAATTGTCCCAAAATAATCTCGATTTAAATCTTGACTCATCAACCACTCATTTGGCATATTTTACTCTTTTAACAAATTGTCCGATCTTTTGGTACTTCATCTAAATCTCTAATACATCACCATATCAACTTCATCATGACATTTGATTTTTCAGCCTGATATTCGATCCTTTTGGCATGATGTCTAAACCTTTAGCACGAAGTCTATTCTCCAACTCAATAATCTTCTCGCATAGCGTCTAACATTTTAGCTCGATATTTGACTGAAGTATATGATTGAAGTATTTCCTATATCACTTATCTTAATAGTGCTAGTCATAGGTGCCCTGCAAGCTAATCATGTGAGTAATAGTATGTGTGACATGACACGTAGTCCTTTTGCTTATTATTATTATTATTGTATTTTCTTATTTTATATTGCATAATACATAAATATATTGTGATGCCCATGTAACTGTGCAATGAGAATCGAATTATGATGAGATCACGATAATAAGACCGATTCACCTTTAAACACAGACCCTAAATAATCTTGGTTATAGGTTACTTAAGAAAGACATCGAGATAACCGAATAGATTAGTGTGTTATATGCCCATTCATATGATGGAGGCGGCTGGTCTTATAGCTACTTGTGTGGGGACACTAGGGCTACAATGCAGGTGCTCATTGGAGAATGAGTTTACTGATTGATCCGCTCACGAAATATTGGATGGTTGATAATACCTCATTATCAAACAACGATTCTGTCATCTCAATAGTGTATTTGGTCTTTAGACTTGAGACACCAATGATATCTTGTATGAGTCCTCCACTTTTGGATACTAGACTTATAGGTTTGGAAGTTCCAAATCTAGTATAGCCGGTCATCGGGAGTGGCAACCAACTTTACGAGAGCTATTGAGTGTCGATAGAGGATTATCTTCTCTCGATATAATGAGAGGAAAATCTCATATGTTCTTGCTCAAACAAATCCTTGGCAAAGGTCATTCGAATTGAGAGAGAAACAGTTCTCTAAGAGAATCCGATTTAAGCGAGACTCGAGGATAAAATTATATGGGCCTGACAGCACCATACTCGGTATATGGTCTCTGGGATATTAGATAGATGAGAGAGTATTGGTACATGGTAACTGAGGACAAATAGATCCAAAGGATTGGATTCTCCTGTATCGTCTGGGGCCTACGGCATAGTGGCCTAGTATGTTCACATTTGATAAGTCGAGTTAATTATTATGGAGATAATAATTCACTATAGATAATAATTCATTGAGCCAGAAGGAGTTCTGATAGGTTTTACTCATGGCTAGCTCAATATTGGGCCTAGAGAGTCATACATATATGGTAGGTGTTGCGACGAGTAGAGGTTTGGATATGAGATATTTGTTAGAGCTCTTATCTTATTAGATATCCAATAAGCCCATGAATTATTGGATCCTATGGATGAGATTTAATAAGAGCTGATGAGAGATTATTGGATAGAGATCCATTAATCTAAAATACTTAGGTAGTTGGATGAAGATCCAATACCCAATAAGGTAGAATCCATTATGGTTAAGTTGACAAAGGGCCTCTATAAATAGGAGAGAACAAAAGGGCCATAGGCTAGACTTTTTTGGTTGCCACCTCCTATTCTCCTCTTCCCTTCTTCTCCTCAAATAGTAGGTGTGGAGATTTGGGCAGTGATTTGAGGAGCATCTTCGTAGCCTCTACTATGTGGATCACCACTAGAGAGGAGGACGCTTGACCTTCATCCTCTCCCATAGATCTGTAGAAATTTAGGAATATACGATCTCCCTAGGTAACATAACTATCTCACATATAGTTTTTAGTTTCGTGGGTTTTGTACACCAATCTTTGCATGACGATGAACATTTTTTTGGGAAATTTGTGCTTTTTGTTTTATGTTCTTCTACTATGCATATGATGTCATCCCTTAGATTTTCTTACCATGGTATCAGAGCTAGGTTGTTCGTGTGAAAGATTGGTTTTGAACAGTGTGTGTTATGTTTTAGAAAAGTTTTCGACGTCAAAATCATTGATGCAAAAGGTAAGAGAGGGCAGAAACTGTTACTGCCCATGTAGGTTGGCCAAAGACTGTTTATAGCCTTGGTTGAGAGCTCCCAAGGGAGGTCTCGGCCACTTGCAATAGGCCGCCTGCGTGCAGGGGTCATAGGAGGCTAGCGGTCGTCCGCCCACAAGCAGGTCGCTTGCGTATGGGCACTACGCCCGCATTCTAGGATGGCGCCCGTGGGCGAGCCCCATTGCAGGCGATGCTCGCATGCAGGGGTGGCACCTGCAAGGGCAATCGTCGCCCGCGGGCGAGTTGCTTGCGGGGGTGACACTCGTAGGGATATCAAATCCATTTATACCAACTGGTAGGCGAGTTGCCTACGGGGTGGCACTCGTCGGCGAGTTGCCTATAGGGGTGGCACTCGTAGGGGTATCCAATCCATTCACTTGACTCATCGACTACGGATGTACTAGGCCACTACGCTGTAGTCCCTAGATGATACAGGGGAATCCAATCTATTGGACCTGTTTGTCCTTAATTACCATATATCTATAGTCTCTCATCCATCCAATACCCTAGAGACCGTATACCGGGTTGTTGGAAAATCTTGGGGGCGACATCACATGCGTAGCGGAATAACAAGAAAACAAAATCCCCTATTCCCAAAGAGATGTTTGTCATCGTGCAAAGATTGGTACGTAAAATCCGCGAAACTTAAAACTGCGTATAGAGTAGATTGTGTTACCTAGGGCGATCGTATATCCCCGTTTCCTTGCAAATCTTTAGGAGAGGGTGAAGGAGGTCAAGCGTCCTCCTCTCTAGCAGTGATCCACATAGTAGGGCTATGACGACGCTCCTCAAAACTCCAGGCCTGCTCTGAGGTGGAGAGGGGGAGGAGAATAGGAGAGCCTCAAAGGCTCTATCCTATGAGGCTTTGAATCCCTACTATTTATGGAGGTCCCTTGTCAAACCCTAATAGATCCTCCCCTAGTGGGTATTGGATCTGCATCTAATTACCCAAGCCTTTTTAGATTAGTGGATCTCTATCCAATAATCTCTCATGGGCTCTTATTGGATCTCGTCCATGGGATCCAATAATTCAGGGGGTTATTGGATATCCAATAAGACAAGAGCTCCGGCGGATA
>LVTN01000879.1:8726-24160 GCA_001649415.1 Musa itinerans | reverse complement strand
CCTAATTGGGTTGGCCCAAATCCAAACCCAATTACGTGCTAACTACGAAATCTAAGACAATCTAAGCTAAACAAGTCTGTAAGTCTATTCTTCTAGCGAGCTTCTAGCGATCTTCCGACGAATTTCCGACGATCTCTCGGCAATGTTCCGGCGGACTCCCGGCAAGCTCCTGAGCTTCACGACGATCTTCTTGGCGAGTTTCGATGAGCTTCTCTAGCAAGCTCCGAGACTTCTCGGCTAGTTCCGGTAGAACTTCCGACGAACGTTTGGACTTCCGATGAACTCTCGAACTCCTAACGAAATTGCATCCTTAACTCCGGGACTTTATTTTGCTTCATGTCTTGCTATCGTAGTTAATCCTGTACATGTAAAAACATACTTCGATCTAGACAATTAATACTAAGCATTAATCAAGTTGTCCGGCATGTCATTCGTCCCTCGACGCTTCGTCCGATTCTTCGGCGCATTGTCCTCTCTTGCGGCCTATTGCCCAATCGACCAGTTTACACCGCAACTCTGATATCCTTGGCGTAATATCCGCTTTTCTTAGCCCGATGCCTGAATCCATGGCCCAAAGCCTTCTGTCGATACGTCGATCGTTCCTCCGGCCCGACGTCCAATCTTCTGACATGTTTTCCTCCGGCACAACATGATTCTTCCTGCTTTAATTGTCTCATCCTGATCGAAGCATCCTACGTCACTCAAAATACAAATTAAAACATAAACACTTATCGATTGGTTTCATCATCAAAATATGAGATTCAACAGTCAAGCAATGGTACCGCTAGACTGACCGGTGGTACCACCCAAACACACTCTCCCAGATTGTGTCAGGTGGTGGTATTGCTAGTACCTTGAAATCCTAAAGATTTAAATTTTGGCTCAACTTTTTGAATCCATTTGGGGCCTATAAATACCTCACTCATCCCTACTCAGTAAAGACATGAATTGAGAACATAAATTAGGGAACACGCTATTCTAATCTTGAGAGTTCCCCTCATCTTCTCTAATAGTATAATTTTTATTTAAGGGAGGGTTGAGTGGTTATAAAGATTATCTCCTAAACTTGTGAACTAGAAAAAAGGGTTGTAAAAGGGTAGTTGGTCTTTATCCATTGAAAGAAAACTATTAGTAGATGCCAGTTGTCTTAACGGAGAAGGAATTGGGAGTGGACGTAGGTCATAACGACCAAACCACTATAAAATTGGTGAGCACTTTCTTGTTGCTCTTCATTACTATTGTTTTCTGTCTTAATTGCTTATCACTCTTATTTTAAATCAAGCACACTTTCAATATCTTTTCCGATACGTTTTTATTAAGTCAAAAGTTTCGAATCGACTTAATTTTTACGACAACACTAATTCACCCCCCTCCCCTCTTAGTGTCATCACGGTCCTAACAGTTGGTATCAGAGCTAAGTTACTCTCTATTTGGTTTAACGGCTGTTGCTCAGTGCACGTTGCCCCGCGCAACTACTATCGCTAGTAGATCTGTTGGCCATGCGCAACAAGGTCGGTAGCTTGTATAGCGAACATTACTGCTTCATGATTATTGAGGATTGCGTTATAAGGAATCTAACATCACTCGTAAGTAGGCGAACAAAATAGATAAGAATATGGATCGACAAAATATAGATCATTCAAATATTATAAATCAGAAAACAATAGATCTAAAGTATTTGATTTCAAGAACCTAGGCTCTAATATCAATTCTAAGCATAAAAACTGTTATATGCTATATGTAATACAAAAATAATCTTTTATACTAGGATTGAAATCAAATAACATTAGATCGATTTTACGATGTGTACATTCTGATGCCATCTAAAAAGGACATTTGTGTGATATGCAAAGGCACCATCTTTAAATCCAAAACTATTGTCAATCTACAAGGAGAACTAGACTCTCCTTCTCTTCTCTTCCTAGAGAAATTGTACTCTTTCAATTGCATCCTCTATGAGATGTGTTCATTTAGCCCTTAGAGATCCTATCTATTTATAAGCGAGAGCAAAGGGTTTATGATAAGTTATTAAGAAGGTTTCTTTCATCAAAGGCATCCTCTAAGGAATGTTACTATAATATGAACTTATTTTGACCAATATCTGTCATCAAAATTGAATTAGTTATATTATATATTTTATCAAATTATAAAGGACCATATAATCTAACAGAGTCTAGAGAATGACCCCTCAAAAGATATTAATAGATAATGATACATGACAAATCCTACGGTTTACTTCTTATACAAAAATTCTTTTTTGTTTATGGAGATTTCTATTTGCAACCTAACTTTTATCATTTATAAACTCATTTTAAATTTTTTTAATATTTTTTAAAATATTCATCTATAAATGAACATAAATATCCTTTTCTTTCTTTTTTCCTCCTCTTAAGTGTATTATATTTTATTATTTTTTAAATGTTAACAATAGTAAAAAGGAGATTACTCTTAAGGAGTTTCTTCTTTATTAAGACTCTTTCATTTTATAAACATTCCCTTGGTACTTATATTAAGATCTATTAGTTGAATATAGAGATATTATAATAATAATTAGATAAAACTGGAACTAATCATTCATCTAAGGACTGCTCCCAGGTCATGCAATGCTCTTGTTTAAAATTTTTGGTACGATCCATGGCCTTCTAAAGAATATTTATATTGATGACTGTGAATTAAATTATACTTCTAGGCAATATCAACTAGTAGTACAGCAATATTTGTTAATCGACTCAACCGAGGTTGAATTCAACTTGATTTGAATCAGGTGAATGGTTGTCTCGATTAACATCATTTGGGTTTAACATCTCCATTCGCATATTGACAGATAGATACGATTACAAGAATAAATTCTCGTTTATTTTTTCATCGTCATCATGGGTGAATCTCTACGAGTGTCATAGGTATAATTAATACCTCTTCACAAACATTTATCATCTATGCCAAAATATACAAGATCGTGATCCATAAGTTGGACCTCACGTGTAACATGTACAACATGTAGATTTTGCAATCTTCATGAACTTAAATAGATATCGTCTTGCCAACTAGAGCTCAGAAGTTACAACAATGTGATGCGCATACTTTCCTGACTCGTGCTGAGTACATCCGGACATATTGGACCCATGCTACAATATTGCATAATTCGCACAACATGTTGATGATATGAGGAATATTCACTTTCTCTACATCTCCATAAGTGAGAGATAAAAATATTACTTTATGAGAAATATTTTATTAACCAGCTGACGGCAAACGGTGGCATTCGATGTCGGAGGAACTCCGTCAGAATCTTTAAAGGAAAGGTACGTTTTTATGAAGAGTATATAATGGAGTTCAGTCTGCCTCCAGTAATATAAAAATATTACTTACTTAAGAAAAGGAAATCTTGCTTTCTTTCCGGTCTGCCTCGCTATATTGAAAAAATGGACTCTTTTCTTATAAAAATGAAGAGTATATAATGAATGCTACATGATGAATCAAAGAAAAGGTAGTTGCTTTCATTAGACAATTACAAAGGCTCGGCTCAAGCTGAATGAACAATAGAATGATGATGATAATAATCTTCTGTATCCTCTCGTCATCTACTACGATATGAGAGGTTAATTTCACGAGAAGATATTGATCCCATGAAACCCTACCAAATCTATGCTTATGCCAGAAGAATTCGTCGGTTCTTCAAGCGAAAGCCTTCACAACTCCCCATTAAAACAGCGTGCGGTCCAACACTTAGAACGCGACAACCCCCGCGATCAAAGCCACCGTGATCCCACCAAAGGCGGTCCCGGCAGGAGGGCATGCCGCGCCGGTATCGTCGCTCATTTCGCCGTCGGGACCTGGCGCCGCTGCCGGCGTGTCGCCCGTAGCCAAATCCGGAGCGACACCCACGTCCGCATCCGGCGCGGCTCCTGGTGCATCCGGAGCCGGCGGCGAATCGGCGACGGGAGCGTCAGCGGCGGCCGAGGAATCCGGAGCCGGGCCCGACGCGGAAGGGGAAATCGCCACAGCAGAATCCGGAGCCGGCCCCGACGCGGAAGGGGAAATCGCCGCAGCGGAATCCGGAGCTGGCCCTGACGCGGCAGGTGGAGTCGCCGTAGCGGAATCCTGAGACGGCCCCGACGCAGAAGGAGAAGTCGCCGGAGACGACGCCGGAGTGGAACCATCGGCGGAGGAGGTCGGTGGTGAAGTGGCCGGAGAGGAAGCGGTTGCGGCGGAGTCCGGAGCGGGGGCGGAGGCGGCCGTCGAGAGCTTGGGCGACGAGGCTTCGGCGGGGGATTGCGCCGTTGCTGGCGTTGCGGCGGAGGATTCGGGTGTTGCCGCAGCGGCGGGGGGCTGAGAGGGGGTTACAGCCGCAGAGGGCGTCCCGTCCGAGGGTTTTGGCGCTGGCGATGGTTCCTGGGCCGCGGCTAAGCCGACCGCGGCAAGGAGGAAGGCGATGACGAGAGCCACGTGGCGTTTCATCTTTACCGGCGGAGACAGGGAGCGATCGAAAGGGGAAGAGATATGAGGGGGAAGGATTTGAGGTGTAGTAGCGGGGGAAACACACATTATATAGGTGGCGGGAAGAGGTTGCGACCGTTGGCGTGACAGGGTAGAGGAAAAGGAGAGGGCGAGGTGACCGGTCGAGCCGGTAACGTGGCCGTCGGTTTTACAGGCAACCCGCTCGTAACGGGGTGGGTGGTTGACCGGCGACGCAGGTAGCAAAAAGACCGCGCGTGGAAATGGGTGTGACGTCCTCGACGAATAAAACAAGGTAGATGATCTCCGATTTGAGTTATATACTCCAATTTTGTCTATGTTGGCTTCTTTGCGGATCACTCATGCAAGAATGTTATCTTAAATTTATTGCAGGATGCAGCAGATTGTTTGCTAAGTGATGGTATTATGAGTTCGTTGACTGATGAGTCGATCTAGTTAGTTTATTATTGAAGGTATACGCTCGTTCAGATCTCTTCCTGATTGACGTGAGAGACTTGGTGAAATGAGACCATATAGGTTGTTCTGTCGGAAGTTCTGTTGATGAGAACCAAGTTCGAGAGGGTTGGGTAGGCGAACTGAGATTTTTCTAGTTGCAAGATTCCTTCCTAGGGGTTGGATCGTTTGGGTGTCTTTTGGCGATTAACGATCTTGCATGATAGGCCGACACCAGGGGTTACCCGATGTAGCCCCTCTGATGCTTAAGTTAATGAAAAGGAGAAGACAATGGTATAAGCTGTATGACTAAGTTAATGTGCAGAAAGCCCCCACTCAATATAATATGATGGTTTCCTTTTTATACTTGATCCTTGGGCTTTTGTACTGGTTGGACTAGGATAAAATTGTTGGGAAACTGTAGAGAGCATCACATGTGCAGTGAAAAAATAAAACAAAAACTTTCCTAGAAAAATTCATATTTAATTTTTGTACGACCATTGGGAGTTGAAAACTCATAAAACCGAAAACTATATAAGATTCATGAGATGCTCTCACCTGAGAGAGATCATGTACCCCCAAATCTATAGATCTAAGTCCGTAGATGAAGGAGCTCTCGTAAGCTCCTCTCTAGTAGTGATCCACACGATGGATGAAGCAACGATGCACCTCCTCACGTAAAGTGTTCCTTCCTCACTTTTACGCACTACCACGCAATAGGGGTAGCAACAAAGGGGTGACTCTCTTGCTATCCTCTCACACCAAAGAGGGGGTAGATCGTTAGAGGAAGAAGAGGGGAGGTCAAGGAGGTGGCGGCTAAAGGAGTTCAGTCTTATAACTATTTTAGTTCGATATATCTTTTATAGAGTGCTAGCCATAGGTACCATACAAGCCAATCATATGAGTGATGACACCTGTGATACGATACGTACTCTTTTTGTTTATTATTATTTATTGATATTTTATCACTTTATCTTGCATATTGCATATATTGTGATGTCTATCGATTCATCTTTAAACACAAACCTTGAATAATCCTAGTTGTAGGTTACTCAAGAGGGACATCGAGATAACCGGATGGACTAGTGTGCCATATACTCATCTATATGATGGAGATGACTAGTCTCATAGTTGCTCATGTGGGGACACTAGGGATATAGTGTAGGTGCTTATTGGAAAATGAGTTTATTGATCGATTCGCTCATGGAATGTTGGATAGTTGATCATACCTTATTGTCAGACAACGATTTTGTCATTCCAGTGGTGTATTTGGACCTTAGACTTGAGACATCAAGAATATCCTATATGAGTACTCCACTCTTTGATATTATACTTGTAGACTTGGAAGTTCTAACTCTAGCATAGTCGGTCATCGGGAGTTGTAGCCAACCTTATGAGGGCTATTAAGTGTCGATATAGGATCATCCACTCTTAGTGTCATGAGAAAAATATATCATATATTCTTGCTCAAGCAAATCCTTGGCCATGGTCATTCGGATTGAGAGAGAAAGTGTTCTCTAGGAGAATCCAATCAGAGCGAGACTCAATTAGATTCCATATGGGATTGACAGCACTATGTCTAGTATATGATCTTTAGGATATTATATAGAGAGAGATTATAGATACTGTTGAATCTTGAATTTTGATGATGAAATCAATTGATGAGTTTATGATCTAATCTACATTTTGAGTGACATAGGACTAACTTCGATCAGAAAAGGCAAATCGATTAAAGTAGGAAGAATCAAACGTTGGGCTGGAGTGAACATGTTAGAAGATTAGATGTCAGTTAGAGGATCGATCGATATGCCGGCAAAAGGACTTTGTACCGTGAGTTCGGGCATCGGGCCAAAGGATCAGACATTGCACCAAGGAGATCAAAAGTTGCGGAAGTCAAGATACTGATTGGGCAATATGCCGAAGGAGAAGACGATGCGTCGAAGGATCGGACAAAGCACTGGATGAACCAATGACATGTCGGACAATATAGAATTCTAGTCTTATAATCGGTTGTCTTAATTGGTTGTAGTTAGGTCATAATTGAGTTGGTTTCATGTGTAACCATGCCAACTCAATAGGGGCCCATTGTGCATGAGTTGAGACTATTTTGAGCCAAGTGGAAGGCCCTTCGGTCACCCAAGATTAGGTGAAACCATATATGAGCTAAAAAAGTCAAGAGTACACTTTTTCAAGCTATCAAGCGGTGGTACCGCCCAATATCAATGTGTCAAGCGATGGTACCACCTAGATATAGTCTCTCATACTATGTCAAGCAATGGTACCATCATACTAAGTGATGGTACCGCCTAGTGACAATGTTGTAGGCGGTGGTATCGCCCAGCATAGGCGGTGTTACGACCAAGACCTAGGAAACCCAAGATGAAACCTTTTTTTATTCTATTTTTGAAGTCATTTAGGGTCTATAAATACCCCACTCTTTCCTACATAGAAGAGCATGAATTTGAGTAAAAAAGAGGGAAAGAATACTTTAGAAAAAAATTGGAAACCCTATTAGGATTTAGAGTCTCTTCCTCACATAATTAGAAGTTTTCTAAAGGAGGAGTGAGGTCTAAAAGAGAGGTGTAAAGGTCCTCTCTTGAGCCTATGAAAAGAAGAAAGAGTTTTAAGGGTAGTTGATCTTCACCCGTTGAAAGAAGATCGGTAGTAAAACTGGTGGCCTCGAGTGAAGAGGAAACGGGAGTGGACATAGGTCACGACGACCGAACCACTATAAAATCTGGTTTGCATTTGCTTTATGCTTTTCATTTACATTGCAAACTGATTTCTTGTTCGCACTACGCTCATTACACTTTCGTACATTTTTAAGTTAAATATCTTTCTGATATGGCTTTATTGAACAAAGTTTTTGAATTAACATAAGTTTTACGAAAGCACTAATTCGCCCTCCCTCTTTATGTTGTCACGGTCCTAATAGTTGGCATTAGAGTCAAGGATTTTCTCATTTGGTTTAACACGCAAGAGAAATGGCTTTTACCAGCAATCAAGAGGGTCTTTCTATCACTCATCCTCCTATGTTCAATGAGACGGATTACCCATATTGGAAAACTAGAATGAGAATTTTCTTGCTTTCTATAGATTTCAACTTATGGAATATTATTGAAAGCGGTTTTGAAAAGTCTTCCAAACCAATGAACGAATAGAATGATTTGGAGAAAAAGACTTTCTCTTTGAATGCTAAAGTAATGAATACTTTGTTTTGTTTTTTAGATAAAAATAAATTTAATCATGTTTCTACATGCGAAACTGCACATGAGATTTGACTCACACTAGAAGTAACTTATAAAGGCACGAATAGAGTAAAAGAGTCTAAAATTAATCTTTGATACATGATTTTGAATTGTTTCGAATGAAACCCAACGAAGTATTGTTAACATGTACACCCGTTTTACAGATGTCATTAATAGTTTAAAAGCTCTTAACAAATATTTTTCGAATCTTGAACTTGTTAATAAAGTTTTATGATCTCTTTCTAAAAATTAGGATTCGAAAATAATTACAATACAAGAGACAAAGGACTTAAATATTTTTTAACTAGAAGAACTCATTAGTTCATTAATGACATATGAAATGACTTATATGGCACAAGATGAACTTGAAAACAACTTTGTAAAGAACAAAAAGAATTTATCACTTAGAACAAAAGAAGATCACTCGAGCGAAAGTTCATGTGATGATGACTTTAAACTCCTAACAAGTAAACTTAAAAGGTTCATAAAATAATAATCAAAAAATAAAAATGAACTTAAAAAAAAGAAGCTACCAAAGAAAAAGAAAGTATTTAATGTGGCTTGGGATGAATCGAGTACATTTGAATACAAGGAGCAAACCAACAAAGACAAAGTGGTGAACTGTCTTAATGGCTTTCGACGACAAGGTAAATGACTCAACTGAAATGTCTTTACCTTACAATGAATTATTTGATACATTCAATGATTTGTATGATAAATTTAAATTAGTTGGCAAAAATTATAAATTGTTAAAAAAGGATTATGCTTCTCTTTCTAATGAATTTAAAAAATTAAAAAATAAGCATGATTATTGCATGTTAAACTCTCGCACTAAATATAAAGAATTTGATTCATACAAAATGGAAAATTTATTATTGCAACAAATGTTAGATAAATTTAAAATTGGTAGCAAATCTTTAAATATGATTCTTGTCAATAAGAGTCATGTTCATAGAAAGAAAGGTGGTTTTGTGAGTAACACTTAACAAAAGCCAACTATCTTTGTTATAGGACCCACATTATATGTTTTCCATGAAAATAGATGTTATTTTTTTGGTAGACATGGTTATTTTGCATACAAATGTTCATTTAAAAGATAAGACTTACATAAATTGGTTTGGGTTCCTAAAGGAACCATAAATGACCTTATGCCAAAAATCAAGATAGATAGATCTAACCATGAGGGACCCAAAACTAAATAAATACCTAAAACAAACTTACCCTTCTTGTAGGAATATCTACAATCAAAAGCTAGGAACAAAAATAAAATTTTGATAGTAGATGCTCAAGGCTTATGATCGGAGATCCAACACACTAGCCGAAACAAAATGATTTTAAAAATCCTTTATATTTAATGAAATCATACTTGATGATTTAATAGTTTAATTATGCATGATGAATTAAAGTCTTATGATTTTTGTGACGAATCTTATTTTTTGATTTTAAATAAGATGCACGGTTTTGACATTAAAAAAAAAACTTAAGCATTCTTATATGAAATCAATCACATGAATTGAAACAACTAAAAAGAGAAAATTATTTTTCTTGAAAATTTCTCAGTCTTTATCTTATCGAGTTTTTTAATTAGAGATTGATGAATTTATGTTATTTTATAGATCTCTTGAACTATGAAAGTGATTTTGATGATTTAAATTTGAATAATTTTTATCTAAATCTTTCACTTGATACTTGAGATTTATTCTAAATGAGTCAAGATCTTTTATCTTCTATGTTTCTTTTTCACCATTTGCAAAAGGTGAAGTATCTAAATGAATCATGATTTTTACTTTGAATTCTAAGAATTATAACTTGAAATTCTTAATATATAAATCATGATCTTGACAACTTGAGATTTCTTATACATAAATCAAGATCTTTTATTCTCCTATATTTCTTTTTGCTATTTACTAAAGAGAATATCTTTTTTAGAATTTGTGACTTAAGATCTCCTTTACTATTCAGTCTCCTAAGATTTTTTTTTTTTTTTTTTAAAGAAGATCAAAATGAATCATGTCTTTTGATATTCACATGATCTTTGATATTATATCTTTCTTGACATGATTTTCATTATGTATAATTCTTTTGTATTTATGGTTATATACCTTATGTGATGCTTAGAGAATTAATTAAAGGGATATGAATTGCACTATTGTATTATTCCCCACTTCTTCTTTCTTACAATGACAAAGGGGAGAAAAAAAATTGCTAGCATCTCAAGAGAACCAAAAGTACTAGCTTGAATGTTAAATTTAGGTAAATTATTAAATCTTCCAAATGTATAAATTCTTCTAATATATTTTTCGGATCATGATCTTGATTTCTTGATTTTTATGACTTGAGTTTTTTTTTCAAATCAAGATTGTTTTCTATCATTTCTTCTATTTACAAAAGAAGAGATTGGTCAAAAATGATACATGGTTTTTTTTTTATATTCATGACTTGATCTTTCATTTTTTATGATTGAAATATTGATGCAAATTTATCTTTGTCATAATTTGAAAATTGATGTAAAAGGAAAAGAATTACAATATTGTATTCTTCGCTTCCTTTTGACAATAACAAAGAGGGAGAAAGTATTACTAACTTACATATTTTAAAGAGAAGAAAACTTACTAGCTTACACATTTCAAGGAGAAAATCCTGCTAACTTACACATTACAAAGAAAAGTAAACTTGCTAGTTTGCTTATCTCAAATGAGAAGCAAAGTTTGCTTATCTCAAATGAGAAGCAAAGTTTGCTAGCTTGCATATTTTAAGAAGATGCAAAAACATGCAATCTTGCACATCTCAAAAGCAAAAGTTTTGCTAACTTTCATATCTGAAAAACTTACTAACTTGCATGATGATATATGCAATGATGTTTTAAAAACTTAAATTATGTTTATAACACAATAATTTAAAATTATATTTCAAAAACTTGCTAGTTGCACTTCTCCTTTTTGTTGATGACAAAGGGGGAGAAGGTATGAAGATGATCATGTATGGTATAATGAAATTTTATTATATATGATGGTTTGTAAGCAATACTTAAACTTATGATGTAAGTAATGATATGATATATTATATATAATTCATGATTGAAATTATGACATGTTGATAGGGAGAGTTTAGTTTAAACTCTGTCATCCATTGGTTGTCATCATTAAAAATGGGGATATTGTTGAATCTCGAAATTCGATGATCAAATCAATTGATGAGTTTATGATCTAATCTATATTTTGAGTGATGTAGGACTAACTTTGATCAGAAAAGACAAATCAATTAAAGCAAGAAGAATCGGATGTTAGGCCATAGTGAACATGTTAAAAGATTGGACGTCGGTTGGAGGATCGGTCGACGTGCCGGTAGAAAGACTTCATGTCGTGAGTTCGGGCATCAGATCGAAGGATCAGACATTGTGCCAAGGATATCGGAAGTTATAGGAGGTTAACATGCCAATTGAGCAATACGCCGAAGGAGAAGATGATGCACTAAAGGATCGGGCAAAGCGTCAGATGAACCAATGACATGCCGGACAATATAGAATTTTAGTCTTTTAATAAGTTATCTTAATTGGTCATAGTTAGGTCGTAATTGAGTTGGTTTCGGGTGTAACTATGCCAACTCAATTAGGAGCCCATTGGGCTTGAGTTGGGATTGTTTTGGGCCAAGTGGAAAGCCCATTCGGTCACCTAAGGTTAGATAGAATCACTTATGAGCTGGAGAAGTCAAGAGAACACTTTTTCAAACTACCAAATGGTAGTATCGCCAGGCTAAGCAGTGGTACTGGCCAGTGTCAGTGTGCAAAGTGGTGGTACTGCCCAGACATAGTATTCTAAACTGTCA
This sequence comes from Musa itinerans, assembly GCA_001649415.1. Classification (NCBI taxonomy): domain Eukaryota; kingdom Viridiplantae; phylum Streptophyta; class Magnoliopsida; order Zingiberales; family Musaceae; genus Musa; species Musa itinerans. The sequence continues at coordinate 12,179 of LVTN01000879.1, read as the reverse complement.
AGTGGTGGTATCGCCGGACTGGGCGATGGTACCACTCAACACAGGCGATGGTACCGCTAGGACCCAAGATGAGACCTTTTTTTACTTTATTTTTGAAGTCATTTAGAGTTTATAAATACCCCACTATTTCATGCTTAGAAGAGCACAAATTTGAGTAAAAAAGAGAGAAATAATACTTAAGAAAAAAATTAGAAACTTTATTAGGATTTAGAGTCTCTTTCTCCTAGAGTTAGAAGTTTTTTAAGAGAGGTGTGAAGTCTAAACGAGAGGTGTAAAGGTTCTCTCCTAAACCTGTAAAAAAGAGAAAAAGTTGTAAAGGTAGTTAATCTTCATCCATTGAAAGAAGATCAGTAGTGAAAGCCGGTGGCCTAGAGTGAAGAGGAATCGGGAGTGGACGTAGGTCACGATGACTGAATCACAATAAAATTTGGTTTGCAGACAGCGATTCCGTTATTTCAGTAGTGTATCTGGTCCTTAGACTTGAGACACCAAGGATGTCCTATTTGAGTACTCCACTCTTTGATACTAGACTTATAGACCTAGATGTTTCAGATCTAATAGCCAACATTTTGAGGGGCTATTGAGTATCGATAAAGGATTATTTACTCTCAATATTATGAGAGGAATATCCCATGTGTTCATGCTTCGACAAATCCCTGACAAGGGTCATTTAGATTAAGAGAGGAGTTCTCCAAGAGAATCTGATTGACGCGAGACTCAAGTAGAAACCATATAGGCCTGACAATACCATGCTCGGTATATGGTCTCTGAGATATCAGAAGGATGAGAGACTATAGATACATGGTAACTAAGGACAAATAGGTCCAATGGATTAGATTCCCTTGTATCGTTTGGGGACTATGACACAGTGGCTTAGTACGTTCATAGTCGATGAGTTGAGTGAATTATTATGGAGATAATAATTCATTGAGCTAGAAGGAGTTTTGATAGGTATGACTCATGGCTAGCTCAATATGGTATATATTACGACGAGTAGAGGTTCAGATATAAGATATCCGCTAGAGCCCCTATCTTATTGGATATCCAATAAGCTCCTGAATTATTTGATCCTATAGATAAGATCCAATAAGAGATTATTGGATAAAGATCCAATAATCTAATAGGCTTAGGTAACTAGTTGGATGGAGATCTAGTACCTAATAGGGCAAGATCCATTATGGTTAATTTGATAGGGGACCTTTATAAATATAAGAGAACCAAAGGGCCATAGGCTAGACCTCTTTTGGCTGCCACCTCCTATTATTTTCTCTCTCTCCTCCTCAGCTAACAGCACTTGTTTGGGGCGTGTTGATAGCAAGAAGGTTCGGCCCCTTCTTGATTGTGTGGTGCATGCACTATTTAAGAAGCATCTTCACAGCCCCTACCATATGGATCACAGCTAAAAAAAAGGATAGTTGACCTCCTTCATCCTCTCCCACAGATCTGTAGGAATTCAGAGATATATGATCTCTCTAGGTAATATAATATTCTTATATGTTAGGATCGAGACTCCGGTGTCGGCACTAAGAGGGGGGATGAATTAGTGCAACAGTAAAGATTACGACTTCAAAAACTTCGTTGCAATAAAACCGGTGTCGTAAAGATGTTAACTTTGAAAGCGTATGGAAACGTATTTGATGTAAAGTAAGGAAGGTAGTTTGCAGTTAAGATAAAAAGCAGAAAGTAAATGCAAACCAATTTATAGTGGTTCGGTCATCGTGACCTACATCCACTCCTCTGATTCCTCTTTCATCGAGGCCACCGACATTCACTAACGATCTTCTTTTAATAGGCGAAGATCAACCTCCTTCTTACACCCCTCTTCTCCTTTTCACGGGTTTAGGAGACAACCCTTACAAGCACTCACACTCCTCTTACAGAATTCTAAACTTAGAGTGAAGGAGGAAATTTCTCAAGAGATTGTAAAAGCGTTTCTTTACTTTTGAACTCTCTATGCTTGTGTACTTTAACTAGGGATAAGAGGGGTATTTATAGGCTTCAAGTTGATTCAAACTTAGAGCCTAAAACTTTCCCATCTCGGGTTCCCGGGCACGGGCGGTACCACTGCCTACGCTGGGCGGTACCACCGCCCAGTCTGGTGGTACCACCGCCTGGGGGCAGTGCTGGGCGGTACCACCGCTTGACACAGTCTCAAAGACTATGCCACGACGGCGAGATATCTTGGGGCATTGTTTGGGCCTCTCATTGGGCCCAACACAGTCCTCACATGGGCCTAGTTAGCCCCTAATTGGGTTGGCCCAAATTCAAATCCAATTATGTGCTAACTACGAAATCTAAGATATAATCTAAGCTAAATAAGTCCATAAGTCTATTCTTCCAACGAGCTTCCGACGAACTTCCGACGATCTCTCAGCAATGTTCCGGCGGACTCCCGGCAAGCTCCTGGACTTCACGACGATCTTCTTGGCGAGTTTCGATGAGCTTCTCTGGCAAGCTCTGAGACTTCTCGGCTAGTTCCGATAGAACTTCCAACAAACATCCGGACTTCCGACGAACTCTCGAACTCCCAACGAAATCGCGTCCTTGACTCCGGGACTTCATTTTGCTTCATGCCTTGCTTTCGTAGTTAATCCTGCACATGTAAAACCACACTTTGATCTAGATAATTAATACTAAGCATTAATCAAGTTGTCTGGCATGTCATTGGTCCCTCGACGTTTCGTCCGATTCTTCGACGGATCGTCCTCTCTAGTGGCCTATTGCCCAATCGGCCAGTTGACTCCACAACTCTGATATCCTTAGTGCAATATCCACTCTTCTTGGCTCGATGTCCGAATCTACAGCCTAAAGCCTTCTGTTGATACGTCGACCGTTCCTCCGGCCCGACATCCAATCTTCTGACATGTTTTCCTCTGGCACAACATGATTTTTCCTACTTTAATTGTCTCATCCTGATTGAAGCATCTTGCATCACTTAAAACGTAAATTAAGTCATAAACAATTATCAATTGGTTTCATCATCAAAATATGAGATTCAACAATCTTCCCCTTTTTGATGATGATAACCAATCGATGACGGAGTTAACTTTAACTCCCGGAGTTTAAACAAATTCCCCCTATCAATATGCCATATTGATAGAAACTCTTGGATTCAAAAATCCAAGTAACATGTCATGATCAAATCATGCATGACATCAACGTACTTCTCCCCCTTTGTCATCAACAAAAAGGAGAAGTTCCACTTTATAAGTGTTTGAGATATCTAAGTTCAACACATTGCATAATTAACATTATCACCAGTTTTATAATCATGCAAACTAGCAAAAATTTTGAGTTTTGCAAGTTTGTAAATTTTACTTGATATGCAAGTTCAGCATGTTTGTTTTGCAATGTTCAAGCTAGCAATTTCTTCTCTTTTGAGAAGTGCGATTATTTGAAGCTAACAATTTGAGATGTTCAAGAAGCAAGTTTTTTCTTCTCTTTTGAGAAGTG
>LVTN01000878.1:89642-120359 GCA_001649415.1 Musa itinerans | reverse complement strand
TATATATATATATATATATTGGAATTGGTATCAAAACCGAAAGTTATTTTAAATTAGGTTAATAAGTCTTATTAATTTAATTTAAACATCTAGAGGCAATTCTATGTATATAAGCAATTGCATAAAGTTGGATTATAAGAAGTTATAGATTAGTTTAGAGACATAATGTGAAATCATAATTAAACCCAATCTTTGCCTCGTAAGATAATTTTGAACCAATCTTGGAAGTGGAAAGAGGTTTGTTTGGATGCGTTTGACTTGACGCATTTTGAGGAAGTAAATGGATTGATGACACAAACATAATTCATTTCTATCTTATAATATAAATCTTTTTTCCCCAACAAATAGTCAGTCCAAACCACAAGGTAACTATTAATACACAATCCACCTTCAAGATTATCTAATCCTACAGAGATCGGTTGGTGCTCAAGCATGGGCAAAACCTGTTCTAAATCATCTAGGAGAGCACAGTGAAACATACTTCAAAGAAAGACTGGGATTTCAGGCCACTGCTGCACTTCTGAAAGCAGCAAAGATGACATTAGCAGTTCACAGAGCTTCAAGCCTGCTTCACATCGGATCAACGATGACTCTGATGCAGTGTGTTATGCTCCACAAAACTTTACTACTAAGCTGCAGCTTCAGCGTCTGGGGCAGCTGGTTTTCCGACAGATGCATAGCCGGCAGATGCAGCTGGTTCCATAAATTGGTCGGTTGGTTGCTTCATCTCCATGCCAGCAAAAGGTGCCCTCATCTGGGAGGCGCTTGAGTCTGCATCCATGGCAGAAGTCGTTCGGGTAGGTGATGCTGGCTGTACCTCCACATCTGGATAAGCAGCCTTGAACCTTGCCCTAAGACCTTCATCTACCAGACGCACCCCTTGCAGTTGGTTGCCAAGTGACAGCCACCTGATTACAAAAGATCAACCATTAAATGGTACATATGATTCCACCTCCCAAAACAAGTTGGTGATCCAGAAAGAGAAACACATCTTCAACAATATGATAATCTGCAAGGAATTCACATAGAGTAATAACAACATGAAGGAAAATGAGAAGGGGGTGCAACTTCTAAGTCGAACAATGCATGTGAGAACAACATGTTCAGTGGTGTCAACCAAAGTACTCCATGAGTTCACCAAGGAAAATGACCAAGAAATAACTCGGTAGTGGCTTATACATGAACCAATATGATAAGGATGTATTAAATGATGTATCTTGGGATCAAAATGAAAACCATTTTCACAGGCAGAACTCAAGCACATATATAAAAGCAAGCACCAATGCAAACACCGAGTAAAAGATATGCACATGTACAAAAGATTAGCTAAAAGACCAAGTAGACATGATATAGACTAGAAGGGAATACCCTGCATGCGTATTGTGCATACGAGCAAACAATTCCAACTTTCTCGTCCTCGGGCTAATTCTTTCCAGCATCGGGTACATCTGCAGTTCAAGCATGTATCAGTTGCAGCTTGCAGCCAGAAATATTACAATCGGCATAAGTGAGCATATGTCAGCAATATACCAAAAAATGTGAAGAGTTCAGGAGGCAGATTTTTCAAATTCAATCCCTTCATATTTACAAAATTATGTAATAAGATGTTGATGAAATCAAGAAAGAAGTAGCTACGACAATGGGACGTTCCCAAACGACGAGGAAAGGGCAAGAGACCAAAGGGGTTCTTATATCCGCACAACTATGATGTATGATAGATAATTTGTATGTCGATACATATTGTCTGTATTCATTTACATAGAAAACAGTCACAAAATAGTATTTATTACCTCATCAGGTTTTCGGCTTGTTTCCCGAACTTCAGCTACAATAACATCGGTGTCAATGTTCCTGTTTACCTCAGGATTACCCTTTATTCCAACGAGGCAATGTTCCTTACTATGATTGAGCCAATGCCCTGTGCGTCCAGTTCTTATAATCCGTTGAAGCTGATTGGTCTTCACCCAAATGATTTCCTCGACACGTTTGTATCCCCAAAGCTCTAAACTGGTAAGAATATGAAATGCTTAGATGAGCTAATTCAAGATCCTCCTACCATCATGATAGGAGTTGTTGGAACAAACAAATTTTGCATATTGCTCCGTAGTAGCAGAACAGAAAGAACACATACAATGATCTAATTGCATCAAAAATAGCAACGACTCATAATAATCATCAGAGAATCTGAATCGATTATAATACAACTTCAATTTTGTTCAACCTGAAAGAAAAATAACATAGCAAACTACAACTAATTCTTGTCACCAGTTATTTCATGGATACGGTAAAAGTATTAAAAAGCAAGACACAATGCACTAAAGAGTTGAGATAACCATATCCTGAGAAACTGAATAGCCTCTTCTTGTATCATCAAAAACTACTTGGTTAAAGTTGAGTATTCAATTGGAGGTCACATAAACACAAAAGTAGTTTTGATCAAGCATCAAGGGAACAAGTGAAGCTGTCTCATAATTAAGCTCAACTTATACCTCAGATTGATACTTGTTTGTAACTTTGGTTTACCAATGTAGGGATTTTGCTTTGCACTTTCATCCAGACTAATGATATACAGAAGGAAATAAGTCATTTGACCATGTTGTTTAAATAGGTTATTCTGTTGACTGAGGCCTTGCACTTAAATAAGTGCATCCCTTTGACCAGTCAGTATAAATCCTAAAAGATGAGGCACTTTAAAGATTATTACAGGACTATGTTGTATTCTCAGACTTAATCTCAATCCAAATAGCCCCTTAGTTTTCTTCTAGCAATATTAAGTTTGGTCCAAGTTCTAACTTCTAAGTGGTATGAACTATGAAGCCTTGTATTGTGTACCCAATAGTAGGTATGCTACTCTGCACCACTTGAACATGTAATTAAATGTCATGCACCAGGACTTCAAGATTGTAATTAAATGTTAGACCTATCAGTTTGAACATCACTCGGTGTCATGGCCAAAAACAAGTACAGAGGGTAAAAGATTGATGAGTAACATGAAAATCAAAAGATTCATTTATCAAATAACATTGGCAGATAAACCATAAAACACCAAAATTAGAGTAAATAAGAAGTGATAAAGCAGGTTTAAGGTTCAACCTTATTAAAAATATTCAATAGCTGCTATGAGTAGTGCAAGGAACAAAGGAATAAAGATCACAACAATTGAAGGCCTATGCATGAACATCACGTATGCTTTTCTGTCTAGAAATTTGTCAGTCATTGATGCCTTCAACCATCTATTTACCAAATCACACTATCAGCAAATTCTAAAGAAAATAAAGGAAATATATATAACTAACCATTCACGTCCAAGTTCCATTGCACGCCCGGTGACCCAAAGGAATATTAGGCCATCAGTTTGCAATGCAGGTACATTAAGATTTCTCATTTCATCATCAGCCATTGTACCATATGGCAATTCCATATGAATATCCCAAGGAGGGTCTGCCATGATAACCCCAAATTGTCCCAAAATGTCCATTCTGAAGTTACGGATATCACAGTTTATCCACTGGGGTTGACCAAGCTCAACTTCTGAACAATATTCAGCCCTTCGGGGTTTTATTGGCTTTGGAGGTGGAAGATTAGTAGATCCCAGTATCATTGGAGCATCTGGTGTTTGGTCGAGTTCGTAATGAACATATTTGCAAGTCTGCCATGAATATGTTAAACGATGTAAACCAGGAAAGGAGAATGGGAATTAGTTAAACATCAATAGAAAGTCAAGTTAACCTTTGTATGACGGCATGTATCGAGAAAAGAGCAGTCACCTAAATTTGTATCAGTATGTGGAGCAATAATACGGCGGAAATGAACCTGCTTTCAAATAAAGGAGAGATCAAAAACCTTCAACAAAAAAGCAACTAAGCTCAAAAATAAGGTCGTAAAATAGTGAGCCTTGATCTTCTGGTGTACGGCTTCATGTCAGGAAAGTTGTCATTGTTGCAATAACAAGTGAAAGCATAGGGAGTGCCAAATTGCTAAAGTCTAATAACATATAAGACACAAAGTTACTAAACAAATTATTCCAAGCATTCAGCAATACCAACTTAGACATCCAATAAGGAGGTGAAAACCAAGGAAAACTCAATTTACAACCAGTGAGAAAAAGAGATAATGACCCTAGAGATTCTAGGTGGCTTGCCTGGGATGCCCACTTGTCAAGTTTTAGTGTATATATCACAAGCAAAAAAACCTACTTCAATTTTCCATTCATAGAATTGGCCATATCAACAAAAGATTCAATGTCCTGAAAATGATGAAGACTAAATAAAACTTGGGAGAGGCAAGAAAGGAAATCAGGTCATAAACCACCAAGAAATATAGCAAGAAACTGCCTTTGATGGAGCTAACTGCAGGTAGGATCCACATAGTCTATTACAAGTACTTGTGGTCATCAGTAGGCTCTTAACTTTTTCATACTTTAAATAATTCTAACCTCTTTACTGCTGGTTGTCTTTGATTCAGTTTCATAATCTAAATCTACTCACTGAAACAGTCTATGTTTTCTGACACTTGATAAGTTTCTTCCTGTGCAACTTGAGATATCCTCAATATGCCAACAAATATTTCACCTGCATTCACACCAGATACATTGGCATGCAAATGCATGGTTGTTCCTGTAATTCTTTTTTCTTCTCTTGCAGAATTGACTAGACAAATCATCTATTTAAGACTTCAATGTCATCATTAAGACCAACAAAAACATATGGCTTTAGTTCTCTAAGAAAGTCTTACTTTGTATCATGGTTTTCAATTTCGATGTGCACCGCCCAGTACGGGTGGTACATACCTGTCCGAGAGGATACCGGTACATGGACCGCCCTCTACTAGGTGATATCAGTGTTTTGACCGGTACCACCTTGGATTTTGACCGTTATTGAGGTGTACTGGTCGGTACGCCCTGGTGTCGTAGATGAAGGTATTTTTAAGATTTTAAGATATACCGACAGTACATACTAGCACATATCAGACCAAGCAAAGCTCGGTATGCTAGTACGAACCGGTATTCAAGACCCAGCTTTGTACACACATTGGACAGTTGATGTACATCCTTCAAATATTTCATTTCAAGTGTAGATAAAGATACACTCAACTAAAGCAGACAAGAAATAGACTATGCTCCTAGTCTCACACAAGCACATAGGATCCAAAGGAGAACCTAAGGTATGTGTCTCTTGCACCTAAACACATCCACAACACATGAGGATCTATATTTCTTAACTTTACATATTTCTTCTTCTAGCAACCGGATGATCTTATCAGAGTTTAAAGTTTATTCCTGAACATGTGACACATCTGAACCATTAAAGAAGCCAAAGTGCTTTGCAGAAAGATGGAATTAGGTAATGGCTTTCTTTGCTGAGGAATGTTCCCACTGTTGGCATGGTAGCACCACATGCGATGCCAGAGGAGCTGATTTCTGAACAGATAAAACAGGGTTCACAGAATTTGCATCCTAGAAACTGAGAGGATGTACAGAGATCCATTTAATCTAAGATGGTTTACACTGAATATAGTACCTGAAAAATTATAAAGAAGGGAGAGAATGACACACCAAGGAACGTTCTTGCTTACACACACAGAAGTTCAAAGGTAACAGGTCTTCAAAAAACTAGCAACTTAATAGATTGGAGAGATTTATAAATGTCAATAGAATCCAACTGTCTATATCTCTTGCTGTTTGCTTTGTTGAGGTGATTATAGGATGCACACAGAACAGTGACACTGACTTAAAGTGTGGTTTCAGATTTCATGAGATTGGTAGAAGGCCTAATGAATGTATTAAAATTGGAGTTCATAAAATTCATGATTGATTCAACTTAGTTTAGTCAATAATGCAGCTGTGCCATATATATGTTGATGCTTGAGTAATGTTCATATTAATGATACCAACTAGAAGGTAACACAACCAAATTTGTGAACTCGTCTCTGTTCACTTGTCTGCACATGACAAAATAAGATAACCAAGAACAGTAAAGCAAATAAAACAATGATAAGACATCTTATATCCGCACAACTATGATGTATGATAGATAATTTGTATGTCGATACATATTGTCTGTATTCATTTACATAGAAAACAGTCACAAAATAGTATTTATTACCTCATCAGGTTTTCGGCTTGTTTCCCGAACTTCAGCTACAATAACATCGGTGTCAATGTTCCTGTTTACCTCAGGATTACCCTTTATTCCAACGAGGCAATGTTCCTTACTATGATTGAGCCAATGCCCTGTGCGTCCAGTTCTTATAATCCGTTGAAGCTGATTGGTCTTCACCCAAATGATTTCCTCGACACGTTTGTATCCCCAAAGCTCTAAACTGGTAAGAATATGAAATGCTTAGATGAGCTAATTCAAGATCCTCCTACCATCATGATAGGAGTTGTTGGAACAAACAAATTTTGCATATTGCTCCGTAGTAGCAGAACAGAAAGAACACATACAATGATCTAATTGCATCAAAAATAGCAACGACTCATAATAATCATCAGAGAATCTGAATCGATTATAATACAACTTCAATTTTGTTCAACCTGAAAGAAAAATAACATAGCAAACTACAACTAATTCTTGTCACCAGTTATTTCATGGATACGGTAAAAGTATTAAAAAGCAAGACACAATGCACTAAAGAGTTGAGATAACCATATCCTGAGAAACTGAATAGCCTCTTCTTGTATCATCAAAAACTACTTGGTTAAAGTTGAGTATTCAATTGGAGGTCACATAAACACAAAAGTAGTTTTGATCAAGCATCAAGGGAACAAGTGAAGCTGTCTCGTAATTAAGCTCAACTTATACCTCAGATTGATACTTGTTTGTAACTTTGGTTTACCAATGTAGGGATTTTGCTTTGCACTTTCATCCAGACTAATGATATACAGAAGGAAATAAGTCATTTGACCATGTTGTTTAAATAGGTTATTCTGTTGACTGTGGCCTTGCACTTAAATAAGTGCATCCCTTTGACCAGTCAGTATAAATCCTAAAAGATGAGGCACTTTAAAGATTATTACAGGACTATGTTGTATTCTCAGACTTAATCTCAATCCAAATAGCCCCTTAGTTTTCTTCTAGCAATATTAAGTTTGGTCCAAGTTCTAACTTCTAAGTGGTATGAACTATGAAGCCTTGTATTGTGTACCCAATAGTAGGTATGCTACTCTCCACCACTTGAACATGTAATCAAATGTCATGCACCAGGACTTCAAGATTGTAATTAAATGTTAGACCTATCAATTTGAACATCACTCGGTGTCATGGCCAAAAACAAGTACAGAGGGTAAAAGATTGATGAGTAACATGAAAATCAAAAGATTCATTTATCAAATAACATTGGCAGATAAACCATAAAACACCAAAATTAGAGTAAATAAGAAGTGATAAAGCAGGTTTAAGGTTCAACCTTATTAAAAATATTCAATAGCTGCTATGAGTAGTGCAAGGAACAAAGGAATAAAGATCACAACAATTGAAGGCCTATGCATGAACATCACGTATGCTTTTCTGTCTAGAAATTTGTCAGTCATTGATGCCTTCAACCATCTATTTACCAAATCACACTATCAGCAAATTCTAAAGAAAATAAAGGAAATATATATAACTAACCATTCACGTCCAAGTTCCATTGCACGCCCGGTGACCCAAAGGAATATTAGGCCATCAGTTTGCAATGCAGGTACATTAAGATTTCTCATTTCATCATCAGCCATTGTACCATATGGCAATTCCATATGAATATCCCAAGGAGGGTCTGCCATGATAACCCCAAATTGTCCCAAAATGTCCATTCTGAAGTTACGGATATCACAGTTTATCCACTGGGGTTGACCAAGCTCAACTTCTGAACAATATTCAGCCCTTCGGGGTTTTATTGGCTTTGGAGGTGGAAGATTAGTAGATCCCAGTATCATTGGAGCATCTGGTGTTTGGTCGAGTTCGTAATGAACATATTTGCAAGTCTGCCATGAATATGTTAAACGATGTAAACCAGGAAAGGAGAATGGGAATTAGTTAAACATCAATAGAAAGTCAAGTTAACCTTTGTATGACGGCATGTATCGAGAAAAGAGCAGTCACCTAAATTTGTATCAGTATGTGGAGCAATAATACGGCGGAAATGAACCTGCTTGCAAATAAAGGAGAGATCAAAAACCTTCAACAAAAAAGCAACTAAGCTCAAAAATAAGGTCGTAAAATAGTGAGCCTTGATCTTCTGGTGTACGGCTTCATGTCAGGAAAGTTGTCATTGTTGCAATAACAAGTGAAAGCATAGGGAGTGCCAAATTGCTAAAGTCTAATAACATATAAGACACAAAGTTACTAAACAAATTATTGCAAGCATTCAGCAATACCAACTTAGACATCCAATAAGGAGGTGAAAACCAAGGAAAACTCAATTTACAACCAGTGAGAAAAAGAGATAATGACCCTAGAGATTCTAGGTGGCTTGCCTGGGATGCCCACTTGTCAAGTTTTAGTGTATATATCACAAGCAAAAAAACCTACTTCAATTTTCCATTCATAGAATTGGCCATATCAACAAAAGATTCAATGTCCTGAAAATGATGAAGACTAAATAAAACTTGGGAGAGGCAAGAAAGGAAATCAGGTCATAAACCACCAAGAAATATAGCAAGAAACTGCCTTTGATGGAGCTAACTGCAGGTAGGATCCACATAGTCTATTACAAGTACTTGTGGTCATCAGTAGGCTCTTAACTTTTTCATACTTTAAATAATTCTAACCTCTTTACTGCTGGTTGTCTTTGATTCAGTTTCATAATCTAAATCTACTCACTGAAACAGTCTATGTTTTCTGACACTTGATAAGTTTCTTCCTGTGCAACTTGAGATATCCTCAATATGCCAACAAATATTTCACCTGCATTCACACCAGATACATTGGCATGCAAATGCATGGTTGTTCCTGTAATTCTTTTTTCTTCTCTTGCAGAATTGACTAGACAAATCATCTATTTAAGACTTCAATGTCATCATTAAGACCAACAAAAACATATGGCTTTAGTTCTCTAAGAAAGTCTTACTTTGTATCATGGTTTTCAATTTCAATGTGCACTGCCCAGTATGGGTGGTACATACCGGTCCGAGAGGATACCGGTACATGGACCGCCCTCTACCAGGTGATATCAGTGTTTTGACCGGTACCACCTTGGATTTTGACCGTTATTGAGGTGTACTGGTCGGTACGCCCTGGTGTCGTAGATGAAGGTATTTTTAAGATTTTAAGATATACCGACAGTACATACTAGCACATATCAGACCAAGCAAAGCTCGGTATGCTAGTACGAACCGGTATTCAAGACCCAGCTTTGTACACACATTGGACAGTTGATGTACATCCTTCAAATATTTCATTTCAAGTGTAGATAAAGATACACTCAACTAAAGCAGACAAGAAATAGACTATGCTCCTAGTCTCACACAAGCACATAGGATCCAAAGGAGAACCTAAGGTATGTGTCTCTTGCACCTAAACACATCCACAACACATGAGGATCTATATTTCTTAACTTTACATATTTCTTCTTCTAGCAACCGGATGATCTTATCAGAGTTTTAAGTTTATTTCTGAACATGTGACACATCTGAACCATTAAAGAAGTCAAAGTGCTTTGCAGAAAGATGGAATTAGGTAATGGCTTTCTTTGCTGAGGAATGTTCCCACTGTTGGCATGGTAGCACCACATGCGATGCCAGAGGAGCTGATTTCTGAACAGATAAAACAGGGTTCACAGAATTTGCATCCTAGAAACTGAGAGGATGTACAGAGATCCATTTAATCTAAGATGGTTTACACTGAATATAGTACCTGAAAAATTATAAAGAAGGGAGAGAATGACACACCAAGGAACGTTCTTGCTTACACACACAGAAGTTCAAAGGTAACAGGTCTTCAAAAAACTAGCAACTTAATAGATTGGAGAGATTTATAAATGTCAATAGAATCCAACTGTCTATATCTCTTGCTGTTTGCTTTGTTGAGGTGATTATAGGATGCACGCAGAACAGTGACACTGACTTAAAGTGTGGTTTCAGATTTCATGAGATTGGTAGAAGGCCTAATGAATGTATTAAAATTGGAGTTCATAAAATTCATGATTGATTCAACTTAGTTTAGTCAATAATGCAGCTGTGCCATATGTATGTTGATGCTTGAGTAATGTTCATATTAATGATACCAACTAGAAGGTAACACAACCAAATTTGTGAACTCGTCTCTGTTCACTTGTCTGCACATGACAAAATAAGATAACCAAGAACAGTAAAGCAAATAAAACAATGATAAGACACTTATATTAACCTGATGCAAGTTGTCAAAATGTAATTTACAAATAGAACTCATGACCTTCCAGTAACATGGCAAATGGCAATGATTAGCACACTCCTCTTACAAAATCTCAACTATAACACTAACCTTATCACAAGCAACAAAAGAACCAGTTTGGCGACGGCAGTCTTCCTTAGTTAAATTAGAGCAGTATTCCTTGAGTTGAGAGCCCCCTTTTGTCTTGAACTGAGAAAAGGATTGCCTGGCTTAGAGTCAGTAATGCAAGCAACACTAACCAATATATCAATGGAAGATATCCATCATATTTATTGAACAGATGATATATGCCAAGGTCTGAAGATTTCAATATGCATGTCAATGCATGAAGAACTACATGTCAAAGCACACTTCTCAGACTATCAAACAAAGCAAGCCAGGTTACTTTCGATATTAATATAGAATATCAGCATTACACATTAAACTAGAATGAGAGATTTGTGATTGTGAACACAAACTATATATTAGGCCTCTTCCGAAATGTTATTCACAATCCATTAAATATTGCAAGTTGCCAACTCAAGTTGAAATGGCAACTTCACAGAGAATTGATCAAGTTTTCCAATCAAATTAACTAGCATGTTCAGATTGACCAAATGGAAGTCCAATTGTGCCATGTCATAACATGCACCTGAGATCAATCATGTCCCTTCCTTTACAGAATACTCACTTGAATGTTTTTTCCTTGCAACCCTAATTAGTATGAATTATCTGGAGGCTTATCAAAAGCCTCAGGCAGAACCTAAACATCGAAAGGCCACCTCATATGCCAACCAAGTGTGGGCATCCAATGATGTTTTTTTCCATCACTCAGATAAACTACGACCAACAAAAAAGACCAAAATGGAGACAAGCTACACTAAATTCTGTGTTTCTTGTGTCCAAAATTTGCATTTGACAACAACATTAAAACTAGAAACAAAAGTTGGATCTTCCAGAATCCTTCATGAGCATGACTCTAGTCCATCTAAAAGCCAAGCTGGAAGCATGGCTTGTTGTATAAAGTATAAACATAAAATGTTAAAAGGATAGAACAATTGCCAATTAAGACAAACGACCACTTTCCTATCTAAGACAGCATTCTAGCAGCCACAGCTAAGCAAGCATTTATCATAGAAGTTACAGTTTTGACACATCCCGAAGGTAAAATCGCTCTCCAAATCCGAACCATTTAGCAGCTGTAATGACACCAAGATTGATTTAAAATCATATATCATCTTTCTTTTATTATATGAACTGATGCTTTATGTAGAATCGATAGGATGCAAAGAGCCGCAATAAACTAAAGTGAGGTATCCAAACCTTGGCAGCAACAGCAGTCTCCTTTGCTGTAGGGCGGTGAATGAGATCCAAAAGCTCCTCTCCTGTCTTCGACATCTGCAACTCCCTGAATGTCTTCTTATTCAACAATGCCTCGAGATCCTTTAGATCATCTTCCTCGGAGCTTTGCTTCGGCGTCGCCAGATTAGGGCCACCCGGAGTGTTACCAGGTCCCATGAGTGGCCTCTGAAGGGGAGTAAATCCCATCATCCGTGGAATCCCCATCATGCCGACCACTCTAGGCGCTCCCCTCGGACCAACCATAGGCGGACCACCAGACCCAGGAAAGATATGGGGAGCGAGATGGGTGTCGGGAGGCCCCATCCACATGTCCGGCGACGGACTTGGCATCGTCATGGAAGTATTATCGACTCCGGCCATAGTTGGGACCTGGGACTGACTATTCCCCTTGCTCGAGCTGGGTTCCGTCGACGGTGGACGTGGTGGCGGCTGCTGACCCTGCGAAGAGCTCTCTGGAAGCTCCTTGAGGAGTTTGTTCCGATCAATGCCCCAAATCATCAGCGTGGTTTTCCCGTTCACGGTGAACTCCTCCAGCTGCACTCCACCGCTCTCCTCGGCGATTCGCCGGAGCGCCATCTCGACTGCAGGGATCAGCCCGACATCCCCACCGAGATCAGCCAGCGCAGCCTTCTCGGCAGGGGTGGTCGAGGACTGGTCGTTCTCCAGCCGCCGAAGCAAAGCGGCGGAGTCGATCTCGGTGAAGGGTACGAGCTCCAGGAGGCAGACGGCGACCATGGTGCGGACGACAGAGAGGCGGTCGCCGCCAGCGGAGGCGCCGCCCTCGGCGCCGGGGGAGGGCGGCGAGGGCTTGGGGCGGGTGCGTGGTAAGGGGCGGGCATCAGGGAGGTGGCGGCGGCGGGGGGTGAGGGGATGGTGATCGGAGGGGGGTTTAGGGGTGGGGGAGAAGGGGCGGCGGTTGAAGGAGGAGATAACGCGGAGGGAGACGTCGAGGGAGCAGGCCAAGTCGGGAACGAGGGAGTGGAGGGAGAAGAGGAGCTCCTGCTGCGACTGGCGGCGGGCCGCGATGGCGTCCTCCATCTGTTGGCGCATCTCCTTAACGGCGGCGACGTCATCGCCTCCGTCGCCGCCGCCGCTTTGTTGTGGTTCCATGTCTCTCGCTTTCGAGATCGAACCGAAAGAGCACCGAGGCGGCGGCGTGCTTCCGCTCTCTGCTGCTCCGATACGGATTCCGACCCGAATTCCTTGAGCACGTGCGATGCATGCGCTCTCAGCATGTATTTAAATTATTTCTAGAAAAAATAATTATTATTTCAATTAAGAAAAAGTCACGAATTTTTTAAAGCAAAATTAAAATTGGTAATGTGTATTAAAAATGTTTTTTTTTATTTACAAATTCTAAAGCTGAGTCTAGAAAAGGAGAAAAATGGCATCTTACACTATATATATTTTTGTGACATTTTAATTCAAATCTTACAGGATGATTGTATAATTTGCCTCATTATTTGCAAGTATAAAAAATAAATATTTTTGGAGAGAAAAAGGTCTGTGAATAGAATTGTTCGTCACATATTCAAGACATGGGCAAAACTTTACCGGTAGCTGTAGCTATTGTTCCTTGGAAACTCCGTTAAGCTTTCATGGCTTCGTTTGCTAACGTGTTGACAGCATTAGCGACTTCTTTGATCCGTTCTGATATCTTGATCAGGAGCGATGCTACTGTGATGATGGACATGACTTCCATCAAGGGCTCGATCGATATTGCCACTATAGAATATTAATTTATTAGATTATACAATGGTATAAAATATATTATAAATATAATTAGATTTTGATTTAATATTCAATCAATAAAAAAATAATTTACTTATGATATAATTATTTAAAAATATTAAAAGTATATTTATACTTATTCTAAATCCTTTACTCTTATCTATAAATAGAAATAACCTTATGGGAATTCAAGACTATACCATACAAATTAGTTATTGATAGATTATATATCACTCACAGTATAAGTACATTTATAGATAAGATAAAAGTTTTCTAGATTACATTGAAAGATATGCATCATAAATTTAATCTATTACTATTTGATTTTAATTATATTTTTAATTTTTTATATAATAATAATAATATAATCATGATTTTTATGCTTATATATTTTTCATGATTTATCACTTATATGTTGTTCCTTTTTCCATGTCGCATATCAACACTCGGAGACTTTTTCATTGACCTAAATGAGCTTGACGCTTCCATCAAGGACCTTTGATGAGTCGGAGCTCAATCTCATGCAATCATTACCGAGGTGCTTCTTCATATGACCAGATATTTTAACTCATGATGGCGAAAATGATCGGAAGCATAAGAAGCAGGACGGCAATCACTATCTGCATCTCCTTTTTACTCCATTGCTGCTGAAGAAATAATCAGAATCTGCTACCTCAGAGTTTAATAGTTGATATCTAAACAGTAGCAGGCACCATGAACAACACACTTCTTGTGACGCCTCCTTGCATACCAATGGCTGCACCACAAAGCTGTTGATCCATCCATCCGTCAAGAACAGAACCTCTTCAAACACGACCCAAAAGAACTCATAGCAACCATAAGCAATTTCATCATTGAACCTCGATAGGTCCTGCAGCTCCTGGATTTGGAAATGTTAGGCTCATCGAACCGGTTCAGAACATGCTTGAGAAGACACAAGACTATTAAGCGTTTAAAGACATTTTAGAGCAAATAGAAGAACATGGAAAAGGAAAAAAAAACTACGGCAAATCGAAGTCAACCAGTTGGCTCAAAAACAGCCGAACCCAGGGGAACCTCCAGGCGATTAACAAGTGAATCTGAAGAAACCAGGTAAGCTATTATTGATATAGCCAGGTCTAGAAACATTCAAGTTCTAACTTCCTAGCTTGAAGGCATCAACAAAGAGACCCAAGCATACACCAGCTTTCCAGTAGTTCACCATCACAATTAAGTTCTGCAACCTCCCTACGGGCGTAGTGAATGGTTTTCTATACATGAGCATGCCAATTCCCTCGATCACAGCCACCACCATGCCAGCCACCAGGACATCCCAGTCACCGGTCTGCCCTAGGATTGTTGCTAAAGCATTGGCTGTGTAGAAACCCAAGAGGAGGAGGAATATTTTCATCGGAAAGTTCTTCCGAGCAGCATTTAACTTTTCAAGAAGCTGTGCAGCAGCGGCTCGTACAATAGTGCCCAATCTAGTCCTGCCAAGCCCTGCATTATCCCCTAGGTTCTCTTGATCATTGCTACTAGGGGATCCACCTGTATCCAAGGCAAGGGCTGTCCTCCACCTGTAGCTTCTCATCCGATAACTAGTTTTCGAAAGGGGGGAAAAAAAAGAGTCAACTTATGAATTAATATCTGATAACTAAAATCCAGAACAGGAAAAAAAATATATGCAATCACTAAAATACGGATTTAGGCTGATTTTTAAACCATCATATCTAGATAAATAACCTAAAATCCAAGAATTACTGGTAGTCTACAAAGTGTTCGATACGAAAAATGTCTTTGGCTGTCATGTCAAACGGTTGCCTTTTCCTATAACAGAATCTACATAAGAAGCATCTTTGATTGTTCTTAAGAAAAACTATGCATTTCTAAGTAATCTCAGTAAGAAGCATGTTTACTTCCAAATGTTGGATCAGGCATATGGAAATGTCATATTATTAGTCACCCCGTTGCAATTTCATATCACAATACTTTGATTGAATCTTATGAAACAAAAGGACCACTACATTGTCAAACCAGTGAAACTTAACACATTCCAGATTGAAAAAGAAGATTAGCCTAGAAGAGATTGATGAGGTGCCGACAAGAATTTAAAGCACTAGCGCTAAATAATAATCTGAAGTTCCACAAAACAACCTACATAATCTCACTGTCAGACATCAACAGAAAAATTACCATCATCACCGAAATATTTTTGTGATAATAAATGGCAAAAGAAATAGATTTTTAGTCAGGTTAGGTATCAGGAATTCATCACAAAACACAGTCTTATTGCTTCTGCTGCCGGTGAATGCCAAGAAAATTAAAATGAGAAGCTTATTCAGAAATGTCAGATAGTCTCAATTTTCGCTGATCCAAGTACAGCATTCAGTCATGGACTGTGTTGCAAGGTTGCATCTTCTGCAGTTTTAGTTCCTCTTTCAAATGATCGACATGAGTGAAGCACTTTCGGTTACAAAGTGTTTCTCTAACTCAAGTAAATCACTTACCATGCAGAACAATCATACAAGCTAAAAGTTTCATCTCCAAGTAACCATACTGATGATAAAAGCTCTTTCAATCAAACTAATGGGGATGAGCAGCGTTCAGCTTGGTTCAGTAAGCAATGATTTCTAAAACCAAATCCTAGCTTTATTTGAGCTTACAACAGGCAACTTTGAGGACATTGAGTACAATGTATAGATCCATTTTAAGCTCGACCTCGACATGGTAGTCATCCCGATCACCAATTAGCTTTTGAACCATTGAATTTTCAAGGACCATTTTTGGTTTTATGATTGATGGCTTTGAAGTTTCAAATTATTCCTAAAATCTTACAAAGAAAGTATTTTTTCTTGATGCTTTTCCGTACTGGGAGAGCAAAAGAAAACCCTAACCACCATGCGACTAGCTTTTCGACTACAAATAGTAGAGAGAGAGCGAGAAGATGAATCGAGAACAAGAATAGAACATTAAAGCTCAGAATTCTCCATTGGAATCCCTAATTTAAACGCCTACCCAAATTTCACTCACCCCATTCAATTCTGTTTTTCTCTTCTCTTGGTAATGCATCATGCGGAGATAAAGAAAGGCGGCAGACCTCTTCGTTTCTTGGATGATGCCGAGCTTCGCCGGGGGCCGGCAAGTACATGGCGCCATATTCCCCCGCCGCCAAGTCGCACCGCCGGTCGGGGGGAGAAGGGAATGCCTCTCAAGGCACTCCGAGTCCACCGACGGCAGGAACCGCTGCGCCAAGATCGCCGTCATGCCACCCCCGTCTCGAAATCTAAAGATTGTCCAACAAACGCTGCTGCTTCGCGGGCCAAGCGAAATCTCTGTGCGACGATCCAAGATGCAGCTCGGCCTCAGATCATCGATCTGACGAACTAAGCCTATTGTCGTCGCCCTGTCGTCGTCGAACGAAGCGGCCAGTGTTCATATGGGCCTTTGACGGACCAAAGGATTCTGTTAATGGGCCGAACCGAAACACTGACACTGACCACAACATTTCTCCTGCAAAATGTTTCCGTTCGCCAAAAGCATTTTGCCACCAAAGCCTATTCGTTTCCTAAGATCGTTCAATGGACGGCTAAGATGCAAGCCTATTCTTCCGAGCACGCTTGCCATCATTGTGCCGGTTGTTCACCGCAGGAACTCTGCTCGTCCTTGTAATCAAAGCAGGCCAACCAATGCAGTGCCCGATACGTCTCAGAAGGATATCTTCTCATGCCATCCCGTAGTGGTCCATCAATCCTTTACTTTGATGGCTTTCTTGCAGAACTCTGCACAACAATGGATATCTCCACGAACTGTGTACTGGTCGTGGTAAATGAGACTCCCTCCCACAAGCCACTCATGTTTTGCTGTGAGGAGTCCTGGTAGAAACAGGAGAGAAACTACCTGTTTCTCTCCTTTCTGGATAATGCTAGACCTTCGGTACGAGACAGCGGTCAACTTCCTGTTCTCCAGCAAACGAAGATGGCGCACCCCATGCATCGGATTCACATGCAGATTCACTGTTTCTGAAGGGGCCCCTCGATGGAAGAAGGAAGAGGAGCAACAGGGAGATCATTCTATCATGACGTTGTCTTGTTCTGGTGTCTTGGAACTTAGTGACTGATGTCGATCGAAGTGCCCTCTACGTCTTCCATCTTTCATATTTACGTGTGCTTGTAAGACAATCGGAAACAAGGCAAGCAGATCAATCATCAAAAATGATAACACCATTGTTTTGATTAGGTAAAATCCGTCAGCACCTCCTGTTCCACCACATGCTTAGATCGTAGAATTCATATCATTATCATTATAGGAGATGATTCAGTTCAACCCTTTTAGTCTTTTTAGAATTAGCTCCTTAATTTTTGGACCCCTCTCTCTCTCTCTCTCTCTCTCTCTCTCTCTCTCTCTCTCTCCTTGTGGCTTGTTGAATCTACAGCACGAAACGGAGAAGAAGCAGCAGCAGCAGCAAAGATAGTGAGAGCATGAAATAAGAGAACCGACAAGTTCACGTGTTGATTCTTTGTCACTCGTACGTGAGAATTAAAACAGTGATAACATGGCGTCGGCACGAGTACGTTCGTCTGCTAGCTAGCGAACGCTGAAGCTCTGCTACAGTCCAATCTGGCCCTCGGCAAACCATTCAATGCAGCAGCTGTAGAATACCTTTCATTACCCAACCTATCCTTCCCTCAGCTGAATCATTAGATACGGCTTGCGTTGCATGCTCACAGCTTGGATTCCCTTCCATTCCATGTCGTCATGCTGATCATCATGATCCATCCATTACCTCTTAAAGGAGGGGGGGAAAACTATGCGATACGTAGTAGAATGCAAGGCGTACTAGAATTGGGTAAGAGAGAGAGCGAGAGAGAGAGAGAGATGCGACGACAGCAAATCAAAAGGTCATGAATGCGTCAATAATGCTGATGAAAACGAAGGACTTTGGTACGAGCATCAAACGGAGACGGCAATGGATGTTCCTTGACTGGAAACTCTAAGGGTAGACGTTCCATTTACTGGCGTAATTGGCGGACCTCGAGTGGCATGCAGACAAGCAACAGCGTCACCACATCATTATAAGCATGTGAGGTGACATGAAGTGGGTGGCACGCCTTACTTAACGCCTACCTATCCCTGTTGGCTTATGGTGATCACAGCTTGGGAGGTCCCAGTGGGAAAGACGATTCGATGGGGAAGATGAACTTAGGCAGCATGTGAAGAACAGACATCGTAGAGAAACTTGGATGTCCCTCACCTTCGGTAACAGAGCCTTTATTGTATGAAATAAGTAGCCACGTGTTGGTGTCAGCATCAAGACGAAGAAGGAATCATTCCCCAGACCTCATCCCTAGGGGAATGTTTGCAGAGGACCCACATGTGAGTGGCTTCTTGGTAATCATGCATGGAGATGGTGTGGTGTGGGCGAAGGAATCATTAGTGTGGGGAAGCCAAGCTTGCATCAGTCTATGTTACATGAGGCGAGGGGAAGGGAGGGACAGAGGGGATGTGTCTTCCAATATCATAATGGAAGCAGAACAGTCGCCTAACACACAACACACACACACACTCGAGTATATGCAATCCATGCGAAGGGGAAGAAGTACTTCGAGGAGGTGGGGGGAAGGGGAGTGCGGCCATACCGACTTATTCCTTGGCTCTCCGCTGCTGCTCTGAGTGCGTTCACAGCTGGAGGAATCTCGATGGGGATGATGAGACATGACATCTCAGACCGGACGCAGAAGGGAAAGGAAAAATGACAGACAAAAAGCCAGTGAATACCATGAATGCTAACGCACGTTGTATCCTCAACCCCTTGTTCCGAGTGGTAGTAACATAAACAAAGAAGTGGGTGGGTAGTTTTCGCTTTTGCCCTAAGCTAGTTCTGGTCCATGCAAAGTCCACTGTTGCTACAGTATGTATGACCTGAATACCAAAGCCATGAAAGCACAAAGGATCCCCATTCTTCTCCCATCCTTTTCACTCTGTGGTGCAATGATCCCTACCAGCAAGAAAAGACACCCTCCCTCTTGAAGCCAACCCAAAAAGAAGCTTCACATGTCCATGGTGACGAGAACAGGGAGTGATGGACAGAAATGAAGGAGAAGGAACCTCATGTATCTTCTTGTCCTCTGTTAGTCCTCAGCAAATCCCGAATAAAGTGGTTCAATACCATCATCTGAAACCAGAGCAGAAAGTAAATACACGCTCGAATTTTAGCTTTTGCTTCTTGGAATCAAGGAATGCTTCTACCATGAGCCTCCTCCGCCCATCATCCCATTCCAGAAGCCAGGAGGATGACCACCTTGGCTCCGGTTGTTCTCGAACTCAGCAGTGCTTGTATGGACTACTGGCTTCAGGTCCTCAAAAGGGAACAATAGCCTTCCACCGGCACCCTCCTGCAGCCCCTGCAATGATTCATACCCACCGTGACCCCCTTCTCCTCCCCCTCCGTCAATGCCTTCGATCGGGAAGCTAAGGGCAGGAGCCCTGAAGTCCTGCAACCCGAACCCGGTTGGGTATTCCGGCAGCGTCATCGGCACGAATGGCCCAATCCCTCTTGCGGTCATACCACTGCTCAGTAGCTCCATGGCAGAGAGAGCACCAACAGCATTGCATGGGTTGCTGCTGTTGTCGGTGTTGCTACTGTTGTTGTTGTTGACTGTAGTGCTCTCCAAGCCGGGGAAGTCATTGAACTCAGGGAGTGTAGGGTGAGGGAAAGCCAGGTTGAGGTCTTGTCCCTCATGGAACTTGTGAGAAGCAGAGAGCGAGATGGGAGGGGGGACGAAGTCGGTTGGGAGCTTTTTAGGGTTTGACACTACTGCAGATGTCGCGGTGGCGGTGGAAGAGGTGATCATGCGAGCGGCGGCGGCGGCGGTGGTGGTGGTGGTGGTGGAGAAGGAGGAGGAGACGGAGGACCGCTTGTTCTTTCTCGAACCACCGCCTACAGGAACGTTTCTGAGAGACCCACCCTCCGTCCAATATCTCCTGCAGGTCTTGCAGAAGTACCTGGGCTGAGTAAGGCTGTAGTTGTTGTAGTAGCAGAACTTGGTGTTGGTGGAGTTGCACCGGGGACAGCTGAGCGCCTGCCCCTTGTGCGGCCTGGCCCTCCTCTCCGTCACCTGCGGCCTGGCCGTGGTGCAACTATTGCTCCCGCTGGTGGTGGCGGTGGAAGACACCATCTCCGCGGGCTTCACCAGCCCTATTTCCTGACAACACCCACACCCCCCATAAGGAACACTAGACGTCACCAAAGAACGTTAGCAAACACAGACTACGATAGGTTTCTTGAGATCAGAAACGATGAGAGATCAAGAAAAAGAGATGGAAAAAGATCGAAGCAAAGACAAGACGAAAGGGAAATCAGATGCACTTTATTCATCAACAATGTCAAAGCAAAGTGGCCTTTTTCGTGTCACTGCTTTTATTGCACGAACTGCCGAGGGGGGAGGGAGAAGCAAAAGGTATTCCAGAGAGGAGGATGCACGAGAGAATTAAAAGCAGATTAGGAGAGGCGAGGGTTGCAAGCTTCCAACACAAAGATCCACATCAATTTCAACACAGAGCATCATGTCCTCCGAGATCCACACCCAGCGACATAAGACCGAAGAGATCCCAAAAGCCAACCACGGAGTCACACCCAGATCTCGAGTCGTTGGATGTACGTACCTGATGCCACTGAGCAGTATCCATGGCGGAGCTCTCACAAGGCCTCAGGATCGCCAGGAAGAAGAAGAAGAAGACGCAGCAGGTGGTCGGAGAGAGAGAGAGAGAGAGAGCTTAGAGAAGGCAGCTATGACGGTGGTTCCAGCACGGATGGGCTTGAGGGAGAGCAGCCAGCGATGGGATTCCAGTCGTCCAAAAGTCGTATTATTCTGGGGCTGGTATTTTAATGCCACCATTTCCATTTGCGTGGGCGTCTTGTCGATTGCTGCCTGTTCGCTTGTCCCGTCTGAGTGGATTGCAGTGTGTGATTCCACCACACTGCGGCAGACGGTCCATCGGCGCCGAGGGAAGTCGGTGGCGTGATCAGCACGTGTTTCCATGGGCGACTATCACCGTCGATCCTCTGACGTCCGATCAGTAGTTATCGGCCTGCGAAATGTCATTAGGTGAAGTTGAAAGTATTTACATATTGTCATTAGGTGAATGTAATCGATCGATTAAGGAGTTAACGAGGCTCCTTTATGGGTACAACAAGGTGGGGCCCTCGCAGATAAGTAGATGGCGGTGATTAACCAATTAGAAAACACATAAATCATTAGGGCCTGTCACCTGCCATCATTCGCCATCAATTGGTTGTTGGACACGCCATCATCGATGACACTCTCGATTGATCGGACCCAACGCTGGAGGGAGGACTTGGGTGAGTCGTTGTGAAGTTATCATCTTGGCTTAATGGAATTGATCCTTCTCGTCGACTCCTCTCGAGTCCAAGCAAGAGCGAAGAAAATTGTGGCAATCAATATTTCTATCCCATAAAATTCGAATCTAAACTAAATCTGAGGGATTGAATACCGTCACGATCCAAGAACTCAAGCTCTTAAAATCCGTAGGCCAAAATCTTTGTCCAGTATTTTGGCTTTACAACGCAGTTAATCTCAAGAGATCTCAGGCAGGCAGATGTTGGCGTGATAAAGCTCTGATTCCAAATCCTGGACAAGAATATATTTGAGGTCAAGTCCAAATCAAGATGGAGCGTCTTGACATCAACAAGTCTTCTGTCATTTTGCGTGTATCAGATGACCATGAATCTTCAATCGCTCGGCCAATTCATCAGTGATGTCACATCCTAGGCATCTCAGTTTGTGTGGCACCGTCACACATTCCGGTTTCGCATATGTGTATGGCTAATCACCGTAGAGCGCGAGGAAGGGAGGACTCAGGAAAAAGGAATGTGTGGGGAGCTACAGTTCATCGACTTGGATCACATACATACGCCGAAGAGCAAAAGTTTATTACTAGGATTACGATCATGTCAAGATTTGGATTACAACTCAGTTCTGAGGATGCATGTCGAGATGTGAGGCGGTGGCCATTCATGGCAGAAGCTTGCTTAAATGGATGTTGGTCAGCACTGCTATAATCGTTGGCGATGATAGTTAGGTAAGATCACTAACGTTGTTGCTCGAATCCCAGTACAAGGCATGCTATAGTTTTAGCTGAAGCATGCATGTCTTTTGTTCCATGGCGATGACTCGAGACATGTTTGCAGACTTCTGGGCAAAGCTGGCCTGCACATCGAAGGATGAACAGTTCCAAGTCTCATCATCCGTGTCCGGTGCGCCTGGATTCTTCGCTAGTGGAGCACTAGCGGAGGACGTGCATCAGATCGAAGTGTTTCTTCATCCGTGTCCCCATTTGTTACGATCCGATTCGAGTCTTAATGTGCTACAGTCATCATCGTGCTCGTCTTCTTTCCCAGCGGCCATCATTCTCCGCGGAGCTCTCGACTGTGGATATATGGAAGTTGTGGAGTGCAGACTTTCCATGGAGTGGTTCAGCTTCCCACACGTAGGCGTGCACTTCACCTCCCAATGGGATGGCTGCAGACCAAATCCATCGGTCAATGCTGTCTTATGAGTTGAGTTAAATTATTGCTTCCATTGGTTTGTTGTGCCATCGTTTGAGACTCGGTGGATGGGTGGATATGTAGCAGCGTATCTGAGCCGGCGAAGCTTTCCACCGATGAGATGGCCACCAACCACAGGTCACATCGCTGTGTTGTTTCCCCTTGTTTTGGTGCAGTAAACACGGAGCGAGTGGTCTCCTTCCATCGTCGACATCGGTTAGCTAAACAAATCGTCAGGCGGTCAACCATTGGGATGTGAATTCCACGCGTTGCGAAATATTTTTCCTGCCTTCTGCATCCTCGATCGTTGACGAGTTTGACCCATTGCAGGAAGGAGTTGATCGTTGTCGACGAGTGAGTAAATAAATACATAGATATACGTATCCCAAGGGCTATTGGGTAAATACATAGATAGATCTACGGGCTATTTTGATGTATTTATCGATCGATTTCGGTGTGTTTAAATTTTTGATAGAAAAGATATCATCCATTAATTGTGATATGTTATATTCATTTCAAATTATCCACCTAAACAAGAATCAAGACAAGCTGTTAGAGACATATATTAGAGATTAAAGTGAAGATTTGTTAGAAGCGGTTGAGAATTGTCAGTACAATATTTTTATAGAATATATTATTCCTTTGTAACTAAAATATAAATACTCGTTTTTAGTGTATGATCATTTTTTCCCACTCGCGTCCGTACGTATATATCTCAGGTTATTAACTTAAGCATCAAAAAAATTGGGTTGAAATTTTTCTTCTAACTTCAATCTTCGAAAAGATGATACATTGAAAACATGATATTTTTATCTCAAAATCACTTTAAACAATTATATATATATATAAGACTAGATCATGTCATATTGATTAGGACGTGAATGACATCTTCTTATTTCTCATGACACTAAAAAAGATATTATATCTATTTATTATCACATCTCAATTTGTTTATTTTTTTCAATCATTTTGATAAAATTTGATCTAATCCATATGTCAAATATACATATGTTTATTGAAAATATTTCATTCTTCAGTTCTTTAGCTAAATCATAAAATAAAATAGTAGGATGATTTGATCATCTTACTATAATGAAATACCAAGATGACAATTCTTTTTACATCTCATTACTGTAAGGATTAAACACAACAAATCCAAACATAACAGTATCCAATAAAACAAAATTGACTCATTGTGAGAGCGAAGATGACCCAAATTAATCCCAATCAAGAAAAAGAGCGGTAGAGAGAACGAAGGCACATTCTCCATGTCCTTTATTGTACTTTGAAGGACTATTCCGTACAGAACAAAAGTACTTAATTTCCCATGGCCCCACCAACCATGTCTATGAACATGAGAAGATGTATTATCCCGTTCATGCCTCAGCCACTCATCTATAGCTGACAGATGCGATGCTATCTCTAAATTGTGGCCCAGAAATATGAACCTTGCAAAAGTCTGCAAGGCACACAGAGAGAGAGAGAGAGAGATTCACTGTCTCTACTGGCTGATTAGAATCTATCTAAAGCCCTCTTGGTATCTAACCTAACATGCTCTTCCACTCTCCATTAATTGAAAGCTTAATTCATTCAGATCCAGTGCAGTAACCTAAAATGGATATGGAGCTCAAAACTTTCTACCATCTACTCAAGCCAGCTAAAAATAATGTCATGTATGTACACATATATTCTCATATCGAAAACAGTAAGGTTAGTAAGTATTCTTAACTCGGTAGAGTCAATATTCTGGAGGGAGAAGAAATTTTAATAACAAAAAAAAGTTTCTTTTTAAGGAAAGGGTCTTATTTTTTTTTTCAAAAAAAATTATATACATTTCTAATTTCTCCAAAGTAAAAAAAAATAGATATTATTATTTTATAAATATTATGTGTATCTTTAGATCAATAAGATGTGAGAAAATATTTTAGATGCTCTTAGATTTCTCTCTAGTGAATTTAGACATAGTAAGAAAAAAAATATTAGAGAAATTTTTTAAAATTTTTGTGAGAGGGTACAGAAATAAGTTTGTGCTAAACTCAATGGTATTTATAATTGATAATAAAGAATTTAATTTCTATGGACTTTCTGAAGTGTTTTAGCTTGGAAAGTCTTCAGATATTATTTGAAGTAAAGGCATCGAGATGGAAATTTCCTGTTCTTTTTCAAGTATTTTATTCTTTTAGAAATTGTAAGTACAAATGCTGTGCGCACTTGAGATGGTTCAATCTTTCAAGCCGAACGTCCATTGTTGCTCGCTTGGCCCGTTGGCCATGTCGTACCCCAAACTAAGTGTTGGGCCCGATCTTAGAGAAACCATGTAGAATGCATGCATACCATGCCAAGGCAGTGCAAACACACTTGACACAGTCAATGGAAATGCATTGATTTGGACACCGTGGCATGCCTTCTACGTCAAAGGATCCATTAGCTCCAAAGCAGAAGTCCATTTAGTACTACTACACAAAAGATAGCGGCCGCAGGGGTCAAATCAAGAACACACTACTTGGACTTGACTTGTGTTGGGGTGAGGAGGCCACCAACTGCGACCATTTCAAGCTCCAAAGCAGAAGAATCGGTCCGGTTATCGACCTTAACAGATACAAGGTTGCTTTCCTGCTCACCTTGTTCTCTCCCTTTCATATAGCATATTTTGGCATTCACTTCACGTAACATGTCGGCCGCCAACGTAGACTCTACGTGATGTTCTTAAACCGATGTGTTGTGCCAAGTCAACTGAGCACCACGAGCCAAAGCCAACTAGCCGTCTGACGTCATCTCTTTGTATCCACTTCCCTCGAGGTTGTATGGGTGCAGCGCGATCATGTACCGAGCCACATAGGAGGCGAAAAGTAGCATCGAACGAGACTGAATTGTGCAGATCAGAGACATCTGCACCTAACGTACGGGCCGATCACCTACGACATTAGTGGGCATTAAACATCTACGTATGATGACGACAAGGGATTATTAAAACTACTACGTATGATCACATGTAGGAACATGTATAGAAGCGACCCCAAGAACAAAACCGAGAAGGTCAAGAAAAAAATCATTCATACATTCTCTGCAACTCTCTCGACCCTCAAAACCTTATTAACTTAATCATTGTAGAGGTCGAGTTAAGAAGCCTTTTCAACATCGATAGAAACCCGACGAATGATGAGAGGAGTCACCATCAACCTCAATTGAGATAGGTCAAACCATGCTCATACCTCGACCACAGTATATACTATCATTGGAAATCTTTCCACCAGCTGACATCCTTTTAATCTCTCTCTTCTTCTTCCACGGATTGGACTGCGAAGGGATGGCGTATATCTCGTATCTTTAATGATTGGGATGATGCTGATCTTTTGCATTTGCACTGTATCTCGTATCTTGAATGATTCATCAATCAATTAGTTGCTGATTTCGTTAGAATATCACAGTATACTAAGTCTGCACAGCGAGGAGTTCTCTGGCGTTGTCATCGACGCAACGATCGAGCACTGAGAAACCATGCATGCACGTGGACAGCAAGATATGCCCACGTAACATGGATCGAGAAGCTCCATAAACTACTTGATATATAGCTGATTTCAAATCATTACCAGCCAAAAAATCTACTGCGTAAAGATTTCCTTCCTCGTTATTTTTCTTCTTAACCTAATCGTATCCATCGATTATCACAAACATATCCGCTGATCTGTCCACAACCTCTCCAACAGGGATATCTAATCATCGACTCCAAACTTGCACAGGTGCAGCCCGTTTTATATATGTTCCACGCACATATCGCAAAGACTGCAAACATAAGACAATGCAGGTGTAATGTTCCATCACATCGACTTCTTTGAAAGAGCCACGGTCTTTGTGTGGCAACCACTGGTTAGAGATCAAGACAAGGAATGATTGAGCTACTGCTAAAATAATTGCCACCTAATGACTCATGCGGATCACTGTGGGGGCAAGAAACAAGCATGCTTTAGCATCCCTAATTAGAGCGAGAGATCTCGTCGGTGTTGTGCTTCCTGCAAACCCTAGAACATGCTGGCACATGGATAGTGCATGTATTTATTCGATAGGGATGACAAGACACATCTGGAACTCGACATAATCTTACAAAACAATGTGAGAAGGGTTTTTGCGAGGATGTGAAAAAGGCAAACGCTACCAAGTTGACTGTTCTTCGTGGTCGACTATGACCAGCACTTGTATGGCCTTGTCGTATTAGTGCCGCGTATACCAACAGGGTGCGAGTACGTGGCGCAGGCATGGCCATCAGTGAGGAGGGCCACGTGATCCAACCTCCACCATCCGATCTGCGACGCACGATCAAAAGGCGGCGAAAAGAAGGGCGCTGCTCTCGTGTCTTTATCGAGCCACCAACGAGGAAAACTCGAAAAAAAAGTTTCTTTTTAAGGAAAGGGTCTTATTTTTTTTTTCAAAAAAAATTATATACATTTCTAATTTCTCCAAAGTAAAAAAAAATAGATATTATTATTTTATAAATATTATGTGTATCTTTAGATCAATAAGATGTGAGAAAATATTTTAGATGCTCTTAGATTTCTCTCTAGTGAATTTAGACATAGTAAGAAAAAAAATATTAGAGAAATTTTTTAAAATTTTTGTGAGAGGGTACAGAAATAAGTTTGTGCTAAACTCAATGGTATTTATAATTGATAATAAAGAATTTAATTTCTATGGACTTTCTGAAGTGTTTTAGCTTGGAAAGTCTTCAGATATTATTTGAAGTAAAGGCATCGAGATGGAAATTTCCTGTTCTTTTTCAAGTATTTTATTCTTTTAGAAATTGTAAGTACAAATGCTGTGCGCACTTGAGATGGTTCAATCTTTCAAGCCGAACGTCCATTGTTGCTCGCTTGGCCCGTTGGCCATGTCGTACCCCAAACTAAGTGTTGGGCCCGATCTTAGAGAAACCATGTAGAATGCATGCATACCATGCCAAGGCAGTGCAAACACACTTGACACAGTCAATGGAAATGCATTGATTTGGACACCGTGGCATGCCTTCTACGTCAAAGGATCCATTAGCTCCAAAGCAGAAGTCCATTTAGTACTACTACACAAAAGATAGCGGCCGCAGGGGTCAAATCAAGAACACACTACTTGGACTTGACTTGTGTTGGGGTGAGGAGGCCACCAACTGCGACCATTTCAAGCTCCAAAGCAGAAGAATCGGTCCGGTTATCGACCTTAACAGATACAAGGTTGCTTTCCTGCTCACCTTGTTCTCTCCCTTTCATATAGCATATTTTGGCATTCACTTCACGTAACATGTCGGCCGCCAACGTAGACTCTACGTGATGTTCTTAAACCGATGTGTTGTGCCAAGTCAACTGAGCACCACGAGCCAAAGCCAACTAGCCGTCTGACGTCATCTCTTTGTATCCACTTCCCTCGAGGTTGTATGGGTGCAGCGCGATCATGTACCGAGCCACATAGGAGGCGAAAAGTAGCATCGAACGAGACTGAATTGTGCAGATCAGAGACATCTGCACCTAACGTACGGGCCGATCACCTACGACATTAGTGGGCATTAAACATCTACGCATGTATTTATTCGATAGGGATGACAAGACACATCTGGAACTCGACATAATCTTACAAAACAATGTGAGAAGGGTTTTTGCGAGGATGTGAAAAAGGCAAACGCTACCAAGTTGACTGTTCTTCGTGGTCGACTATGACCAGCACTTGTATGGCCTTGTCGTATTAGTGCCGCGTATACCAACAGGGTGCGAGTACGTGGCGCAGGCATGGCCATCAGTGAGGAGGGCCACGTGATCCAACCTCCACCATCCGATCTGCGACGCACGATCAAAAGGCGGCGAAAAGAAGGGCGCTGCTCTCGTGTCTTTATCGAGCCACCAACGAGGAAAACTCGTCGCCCCCACTCGTCGGTTCGGTGGGCCAACTACAAGAAGCCCTTTCCCGTCCGATGGCTGCACCGCGTCAGATTAATGGGATTCCAGAATTTAAAGTAAGTGACTTATCCGTGAAATCTAATCATATTTAGATTTAATTAAATACGCAAAATTATAGAAGCTACAGGACAGACCGATGAACAGCAAGAGTCAAATCCAAGTGTTGACTTGAAAAGGAAGCAGGCAGAGGTGGTCGCGGCTGGCGGCGGCATGTTTGGGAAGACAAAGAAACCAAGAAACCCCACCGTAAACGACGCCGACGGATGACCGTCACCTGAAAACACCACCACCACCACCACCGCTCCACAACTTCCCAGACATCTCATGTCACGTCACGTTCAACCGATATCCTTCTCTGGTCCATGCATGACCATCACAGCTTTGTGCGTTTCTCCCATCCCACAAAAATCGACCGTATTACCTAAAATTATATTTACAGGATAATATAAAACAAATACCATAAAAAAAACATCACCATATCCATCACCTTCTCTTTCGGGTCTCGAGAATTGTAGTCTCGTCGCATTTACTACTTTCCCAAAACATATCAAATAAATGCTCCACCGGTATAGTATAAAATGATCATCACCAATTCAATAAGTTGGGGGCCTATTTTCCTAACCAATTAACATATAAAAGAATGGATGCAGATTTCTTATTTGGATCTCCAACGATCCATATGTCGTAGCATCATACATCGCACGTGTTCTGAGATTCGCGCGTGATCTTGATGATCAGAGTCGATGGACGGCTTGGATGCTCCATCGCAACCCAAATCGTGCGATCAAAAGGCTTCGGGGTTTCGATGGCGCCCATCAGGGTCGATGCGAATCTTAAGGCCCTGAGTGCCATGGTCGTTACGTTAATCCACGTAAGAAGCAGGGAACACACGTCCGAGTTGACGTAAGCGGACCACTTCCACTACGTTCCCAGTTTGACTTGGACTGGGAATGGGGTTGAAATGAAACCATGTCTTAAAGAGAATAAAACGACAGCGGCGTCGATGAGGTTAATGATATTCACGTAACATGTCGGCCGCCAACGTAGACTCTACGTGATGTTCTTAAACCGATGTGTTGTGCCAAGTCAACTGAGCACCACGAGCCAAAGCCAACTAGCCGTCTGACGTCATCTCTTTGTATCCACTTCCCTCGAGGTTGTATGGGTGCAGCGCGATCATGTACCGAGCCACATAGGAGGCGAAAAGTAGCATCGAACGAGACTGAATTGTGCAGATCAGAGACATCTGCACCTAACGTACGGGCCGATCACCTACGACATTAGTGGGCATTAAACATCTACGTATGATGACGACAAGGGATTATTAAAACTACTACGTATGATCACATGTAGGAACATGTATAGAAGCGACCCCAAGAACAAAACCGAGAAGGTCAAGAAAAAAATCATTCATACATTCTCTGCAACTCTCTCGACCCTCAAAACCTTATTAACTTAATCATTGTAGAGGTCGAGTTAAGAAGCCTTTTCAACATCGATAGAAACCCGACGAATGATGAGAGGAGTCACCATCAACCTCAATTGAGATAGGTCAAACCATGCTCATACCTCGACCACAGTATATACTATCATTGGAAATCTTTCCACCAGCTGACATCCTTTTAATCTCTCTCTTCTTCTTCCACGGATTGGACTGCGAAGGGATGGCGTATATCTCGTATCTTTAATGATTGGGATGATGCTGATCTTTTGCATTTGCACTGTATCTCGTATCTTGAATGATTCATCAATCAATTAGTTGCTGATTTCGTCAAAATAAAGGTATAGATATACCCTTTTCAGCGAGGAGTTCTCTGGCGTT
>LVTN01000878.1:19935-86444 GCA_001649415.1 Musa itinerans | reverse complement strand
AAAGTACTTAATTTCCCATGGCCCCACCAACCATGTCTATGAACATGAGAAGATGTATTATCCCGTTCATGCCTCAGCCACTCATCTATAGCTCACAGATGCGATGCTATCTCTAAATTGTGGCCCAGAAATATGAACCTTGCAAAAGTCTGCAAGGCACACAGAGAGAGAGAGAGAGAGATTCACTGTCTCTACTGGCTGATTAGAATCTATCTAAAGCCCTCTTGGTATCTAACCTAACATGCTCTTCCACTCTCCATTAATTGAAAGCTTAATTCATTCAGATCCAGTGCAGTAACCTAAAATGGATATGGACCTCAAAACTTTCTACCATCTACTCAAGCCAGCAAACAATAATGTCATGTATGTATGTACACATATATTCTAATATCGAAAACATTGGGGTTAGTAAGTATTCTTAACTCAGTAGAGTCAATATTCTGGAGGGAGAAGAAATTTTAATAACAAAAAAAAGTTTCTTTTTAAGGAAAGGGTCTTATTTTTTTTTTCAAAAAAAATTATATACATTTCTAATTTCTCCAAAGTAAAAAAAAATAGATATTATTATTTTATAAATATTATGTGTATCTTTAGATCAATAAGATGTGAGAAAATATTTTAGATGCTCTTAGATTTCTCTCTAGTGAATTTAGACATAGTAAGAAAAAAAATATTAGAGAAATTTTTTAAAATTTTTGTGAGAGGGTACAGAAATAAGTTTGTGCTAAACTCAATGGTATTTATAATTGATAATAAAGAATTTAATTTCTATGGACTTTCTGAAGTGTTTTAGCTTGGAAAGTCTTCAGATATTATTTGAAGTAAAGGCATCGAGATGGAAATTTCCTGTTCTTTTTCAAGTATTTTATTCTTTTAGAAATTGTAAGTACAAATGCTGTGCGCACTTGAGATGGTTCAATCTTTCAAGCCGAACGTCCATTGTTGCTCGCTTGGCCCGTTGGCCATGTCGTACCCCAAACTAAGTGTTGGGCCCGATCTTAGAGAAACCATGTAGAATGCATGCATACCATGCCAAGGCAGTGCAAACACACTTGACACAGTCAATGGAAATGCATTGATTTGGACACCGTGGCATGCCTTCTACGTCAAAGGATCCATTAGCTCCAAAGCAGAAGTCCATTTAGTACTACTACACAAAAGATAGCGGCCGCAGGGGTCAAATCAAGAACACACTACTTGGACTTGACTTGTGTTGGGGTGAGGAGGCCACCAACTGCGACCATTTCAAGCTCCAAAGCAGAAGAATCGGTCCGGTTATCGACCTTAACAGATACAAGGTTGCTTTCCTGCTCATCTTGGTCGAAGGAGGGAGAAAAAATTGTTCTCTCCCTTTGATATAGCATATTTTGGCATTCACTTCACGTAACATGTCGGCCGCCAACGTAGACTCGACGTGATGTCCTTAAACCGATGTGTCATGCCGAGTCAACTGAGCACCACGAGCTAAAGCCAACCAGCCGTCTGATGTCATCCCTTTGTATCCACTTCCCTCGAGATTGTACGGGTGCAGCACGATCATGTACCGAGCCACATAGGAGGCGGGAAGCAGCATCGAACGAGATTGAATTGTGCATATCAGACGACATCTGCACCTAACGTATGGGCCGATCACCTACGGCATCAGTGGGCATTAAACACCTACTTACAATGACGATAAAGGATTATTAAAGCTACTACTTACAATCACATGTAGGAACATGTATGGAGGCGACCCCAAGAATAAATCCGAGAGGGTCAAGAAAAAAAACATTCATACATTCTCCCCAACTCTCCCAACCCTTAAAATCTTACTAACTTAA
The DNA here is from genome assembly GCA_001649415.1 of Musa itinerans. Taxonomy (NCBI): domain Eukaryota; kingdom Viridiplantae; phylum Streptophyta; class Magnoliopsida; order Zingiberales; family Musaceae; genus Musa; species Musa itinerans. Next base: position 84,624 of record LVTN01000878.1, on the reverse strand, counting down.
TCACCGTAGAGGTCAAGTTAAAAAGCCTTTTTAACGTCGATGAAAACTCAACAATCACATTCAACCTCAATTGAGATAGGTCAAACCATGCTAATACCTCGACCACAGTATATACTATCATTGGAAATCTTTCCACCAGCTGACATCCTTTTAATCTCTCTCTTCTTCTTCCACGGATTGGACTGCGAAGGGATGGCGTATATCTCGTATCTTTAATGATTGGGATGATGCTGATCTTTTGCATTTGCACTGTATCTCGTATCTTGAATGATTCATCAATCAATTAGTTGCTGATTTCGTTAGAATATCACAGTATACTAAGTCTGCACAGCGAGGAGTTCTCTGGCGTTGTCATCGACGCAACGATCGAGCACTGAGAAACCATGCATGCACGTGGACAGCAAGATATGCCCACGTAACATGGATCGAGAAGCTCCATAAACTACTTGATATATAGCTGATTTCAAATCATTACCAGCCAAAAAATCTACTGCGTAAAGATTTCCTTCCTCGTTATTTTTCTTCTTAACCTAATCGTATCCATCGATTATCACAAACATATCCGCTGATCTGTCCACAACCTCTCCAACAGGGATATCTAATCATCGACTCCAAACTTGCACAGGTGCAGCCCGTTTTATATATGTTCCACGCACATATCGCAAAGACTGCAAACATAAGACAATGCAGGTGTAATGTTCCATCACATCGACTTCTTTGAAAGAGCCACGGTCTTTGTGTGGCAACCACTGGTTAGAGATCAAGACAAGGAATGATTGAGCTACTGCTAAAATAATTGCCACCTAATGACTCATGCGGATCACTGTGGGGGCAAGAAACAAGCATGCTTTAGCATCCCTAATTAGAGCGAGAGATCTCGTCGGTGTTGTGCTTCCTGCAAACCCTAGAACATGCTGGCACATGGATAGTGCATGTATTTATTCGATAGGGATGACAAGACACATCTGGAACTCGACATAATCTTACAAAACAATGTGAGAAGGGTTTTTGCGAGGATGTGAAAAAGGCAAACGCTACCAAGTTGACTGTTCTTCGTGGTCGACTATGACCAGCACTTGTATGGCCTTGTCGTATTAGTGCCGCGTATACCAACAGGGTGCGAGTACGTGGCGCAGGCATGGCCATCAGTGAGGAGGGCCACGTGATCCAACCTCCACCATCCGATCTGCGACGCACGATCAAAAGGCGGCGAAAAGAAGGGCGCTGCTCTCGTGTCTTTATCGAGCCACCAACGAGGAAAACTCGTCGCCCCCACTCGTCGGTTCGGTGGGCCAACTACAAGAAGCCCTTTCCCGTCCGATGGCTGCACCGCGTCAGATTAATGGGATTCCAGAATTTAAAGTAAGTGACTTATCCGTGAAATCTAATCATATTTAGATTTAATTAAATACGCAAAATTATAGAAGCTACAGGACAGACCGATGAACAGCAAGAGTCAAATCCAAGTGTTGACTTGAAAAGGAAGCAGGCAGAGGTGGTCGCGGCTGGCGGCGGCATGTTTGGGAAGACAAAGAAACCAAGAAACCCCACCGTAAACGACGCCGACGGATGACCGTCACCTGAAAACACCACCACCACCACCACCGCTCCACAACTTCCCAGACATCTCATGTCACGTCACGTTCAACCGATATCCTTCTCTGGTCCATGCATGACCATCACAGCTTTGTGCGTTTCTCCCATCCCACAAAAATCGACCGTATTACCTAAAATTATATTTACAGGATAATATAAAACAAATACCATAAAAAAAACATCACCATATCCATCACCTTCTCTTTCGGGTCTCGAGAATTGTAGTCTCGTCGCATTTACTACTTTCCCAAAACATATCAAATAAATGCTCCACCGGTATAGTATAAAATGATCATCACCAATTCAATAAGTTGGGGGCCTATTTTCCTAACCAATTAACATATAAAAGAATGGATGCAGATTTCTTATTTGGATCTCCAACGATCCATATGTCGTAGCATCATACATCGCACGTGTTCTGAGATTCGCGCGTGATCTTGATGATCAGAGTCGATGGACGGCTTGGATGCTCCATCGCAACCCAAATCGTGCGATCAAAAGGCTTCGGGGTTTCGATGGCGCCCATCAGGGTCGATGCGAATCTTAAGGCCCTGAGTGCCATGGTCGTTACGTTAATCCACGTAAGAAGCAGGGAACACACGTCCGAGTTGACGTAAGCGGACCACTTCCACTACGTTCCCAGTTTGACTTGGACTGGGAATGGGGTTGAAATGAAACCATGTCTTAAAGAGAATAAAACGACAGCGGCGTCGATGAGGTTAATGATATAGTTAGGAAGGGGAAGGGGAAGGGGAAGGGGAAGGGGCAGGGGGTAGGCATCAGTGCAAGAAGGGAGCAGGGAGCAGGGGATTTCCGTCTTTTGGTCGGGCCAGAGAAGAAACCGGATCAGATTTGGGAAGCCACAGCCAGCAGCTGTTGCAGCCGGGAAGGGGAAGGGGAAGGGGAAGGGGCAGGGGGTAGGCATCAGTGCAAGAAGGGAGCAGGGAGCAGGGGATTTCCGTCTTTTGGTCGGGCCAGAGAAGAAACCGGATCAGATTTGGGAAGCCACAGCCAGCAGCTGTTGCAGCCGCTGCCGCTGCTGCTGCAGAAAGAGAGAGAAAGGAAGGGAGCAGGAGCAGGAGCAGCAGCTGCAGCAGAAGCAGCGGCGTGAGGAGAGAAGGAATGACATAAAAGGTCGCAGTACACACATGGAGGGTCGAAAGCAAACCAAAGCGAAGCCAAGATAACATATATCGGACCGAGAGAAAGCGAGTGCCGGAGCGCGAAGCCTTCGAATCTCGTTCCTCGCGCCACCGAACTCGGAACTCGAGATTTCTGCCCTCGGTTTCTTCCCCTTCCTTTACTGCAAGATCGGTGTTTTATTGCTGGGCATTCGAAATCTCCGAATTGGAGGGGGGAGGGGAAGGGAACCGGTGAAACGGGATTGCTGCCGAAGATAGCTCGCCTCGGATCCTTCGGGCGGTGCCCGGCCCCTGATGGGCTTCCAGGTGAGATGCTCCTGTTCTATTCGGCGTCGTTTGTGGAATTTTCGCGCAGATTATTTGTTCTGGGTCGAAACTGCGTTCTTTCCGAGAAGGTCAAGAAAAAAATCATTCATACATTCTCTGCAACTCTCTCGACCCTCAAAACCTTATTAACTTAATCATTGTAGAGGTCGAGTTAAGAAGCCTTTTCAACATCGATAGAAACCCGACGAATGATGAGAGGAGTCACCATCAACCTCAATTGAGATAGGTCAAACCATGCTCATACCTCGACCACAGTATATACTATCATTGGAAATCTTTCCACCAGCTGACATCCTTTTAATCTCTCTCTTCTTCTTCCACGGATTGGACTGCGAAGGGATGGCGTATATCTCGTATCTTTAATGATTGGGATGATGCTGATCTTTTGCATTTGCACTGTATCTCGTATCTTGAATGATTCATCAATCAATTAGTTGCTGATTTCGTTAGAATATCACAGTATACTAAGTCTGCACAGCGAGGAGTTCTCTGGCGTTGTCATCGACGCAACGATCGAGCACTGAGAAACCATGCATGCACGTGGACAGCAAGATATGCCCACGTAACATGGATCGAGAAGCTCCATAAACTACTTGATATATAGCTGAAAAGTACTTAATTTCCCATGGCCCCACCAACCATGTCTATGAACATGAGAAGATGTATTATCCCGTTCATGCCTCAGCCACTCATCTATAGCTCACAGATGCGATGCTATCTCTAAATTGTGGCCCAGAAATATGAACCTTGCAAAAGTCTGCAAGGCACACAGAGAGAGAGAGAGAGAGATTCACTGTCTCTACTGGCTGATTAGAATCTATCTAAAGCCCTCTTGGTATCTAACCTAACATGCTCTTCCACTCTCCATTAATTGAAAGCTTAATTCATTCAGATCCAGTGCAGTAACCTAAAATGGATATGGACCTCAAAACTTTCTACCATCTACTCAAGCCAGCAAACAATAATGTCATGTATGTATGTACACATATATTCTAATATCGAAAACATTGGGGTTAGTAAGTATTCTTAACTCAGTAGAGTCAATATTCTGGAGGGAGAAGAAATTTTAATAACAAAAAAAAGTTTCTTTTTAAGGAAAGGGTCTTATTTTTTTTTTCAAAAAAAATTATATACATTTCTAATTTCTCCAAAGTAAAAAAAAATAGATATTATTATTTTATAAATATTATGTGTATCTTTAGATCAATAAGATGTGAGAAAATATTTTAGATGCTCTTAGATTTCTCTCTAGTGAATTTAGACATAGTAAGAAAAAAAATATTAGAGAAATTTTTTAAAATTTTTGTGAGAGGGTACAGAAATAAGTTTGTGCTAAACTCAATGGTATTTATAATTGATAATAAAGAATTTAATTTCTATGGACTTTCTGAAGTGTTTTAGCTTGGAAAGTCTTCAGATATTATTTGAAGTAAAGGCATCGAGATGGAAATTTCCTGTTCTTTTTCAAGTATTTTATTCTTTTAGAAATTGTAAGTACAAATGCTGTGCGCACTTGAGATGGTTCAATCTTTCAAGCCGAACGTCCATTGTTGCTCGCTTGGCCCGTTGGCCATGTCGTACCCCAAACTAAGTGTTGGGCCCGATCTTAGAGAAACCATGTAGAATGCATGCATACCATGCCAAGGCAGTGCAAACACACTTGACACAGTCAATGGAAATGCATTGATTTGGACACCGTGGCATGCCTTCTACGTCAAAGGATCCATTAGCTCCAAAGCAGAAGTCCATTTAGTACTACTACACAAAAGATAGCGGCCGCAGGGGTCAAATCAAGAACACACTACTTGGACTTGACTTGTGTTGGGGTGAGGAGGCCACCAACTGCGACCATTTCAAGCTCCAAAGCAGAAGAATCGGTCCGGTTATCGACCTTAACAGATACAAGGTTGCTTTCCTGCTCATCTTGGTCGAAGGAGGGAGAAAAAATTGTTCTCTCCCTTTGATATAGCATATTTTGGCATTCACTTCACGTAACATGTCGGCCGCCAACGTAGACTCTACGTGATGTTCTTAAACCGATGTGTTGTGCCAAGTCAACTGAGCACCACGAGCCAAAGCCAACTAGCCGTCTGACGTCATCTCTTTGTATCCACTTCCCTCGAGGTTGTATGGGTGCAGCGCGATCATGTACCGAGCCACATAGGAGGCGAAAAGTAGCATCGAACGAGACTGAATTGTGCAGATCAGAGACATCTGCACCTAACGTACGGGCCGATCACCTACGACATTAGTGGGCATTAAACATCTACGTATGATGACGACAAGGGATTATTAAAACTACTACGTATGATCACATGTAGGAACATGTATAGAAGCGACCCCAAGAACAAAACCGAGAAGGTCAAGAAAAAAATCATTCATACATTCTCTGCAACTCTCTCGACCCTCAAAACCTTATTAACTTAATCATTGTAGAGGTCGAGTTAAGAAGCCTTTTCAACATCGATAGAAACCCGACGAATGATGAGAGGAGTCACCATCAACCTCAATTGAGATAGGTCAAACCATGCTCATACCTCGACCACAGTATATACTATCATTGGAAATCTTTCCACCAGCTGACATCCTTTTAATCTCTCTCTTCTTCTTCCACGGATTGGACTGCGAAGGGATGGCGTATATCTCGTATCTTTAATGATTGGGATGATGCTGATCTTTTGCATTTGCACTGTATCTCGTATCTTGAATGATTCATCAATCAATTAGTTGCTGATTTCGTTAGAATATCACAGTATACTAAGTCTGCACAGCGAGGAGTTCTCTGGCGTTGTCATCGACGCAACGATCGAGCACTGAGAAACCATGCATGCACGTGGACAGCAAGATATGCCCACGTAACATGGATCGAGAAGCTCCATAAACTACTTGATATATAGCTGATTTCAAATCATTACCAGCCAAAAAATCTACTGCGTAAAGATTTCCTTCCTCGTTATTTTTCTTCTTAACCTAATCGTATCCATCGATTATCACAAACATATCCGCTGATCTGTCCACAACCTCTCCAACAGGGATATCTAATCATCGACTCCAAACTTGCACAGGTGCAGCCCGTTTTATATATGTTCCACGCACATATCGCAAAGACTGCAAACATAAGACAATGCAGGTGTAATGTTCCATCACATCGACTTCTTTGAAAGAGCCACGGTCTTTGTGTGGCAACCACTGGTTAGAGATCAAGACAAGGAATGATTGAGCTACTGCTAAAATAATTGCCACCTAATGACTCATGCGGATCACTGTGGGGGCAAGAAACAAGCATGCTTTAGCATCCCTAATTAGAGCGAGAGATCTCGTCGGTGTTGTGCTTCCTGCAAACCCTAGAACATGCTGGCACATGGATAGTGCATGTATTTATTCGATGGGGATGACAAGACACATCTGGAACTCGACATAATCTTACAAAACAATGCGAGAAGGGTTTTTGCGAGGATGTGAAAAAGGCAAACGCTACCAAGTTGACTGTTCTTCGTGGTCGACTATGACCAGCACTTGTATGGCCTTGTCGTATTAGTGCCGCGTATACCAACAGGGTGCGAGTACGTGGCGCAGGCATGGCCATCAGTGAGGAGGGCCACGTGATCCAACCTCCACCATCCGATCTGCGACGCACGATCAAAAGGCGGCGAAAAGAAGGGCGCTGCTCTCGTGTCTTTATCGAGCCACCAACGAGGAAAACTCGTCGCCCCCACTCGTCGGTTCGGTGGGCCAACTACAAGAAGCCCTTTCCCGTCCGATGGCTGCACCGCGTCAGATTAATGGGATTCCAGAATTTAAAGTAAGTGACTTATCCGTGAAATCTAATCATATTTAGATTTAATTAAATACGCAAAATTATAGAAGCTACAGGACAGACCGATGAACAGCAAGAGTCAAATCCAAGTGTTGACTTGAAAAGGAAGCAGGCAGAGGTGGTCGCGGCTGGCGGCGGCATGTTTGGGAAGACAAAGAAACCAAGAAACCCCACCGTAAACGACGCCGACGGATGACCGTCACCTGAAAACACCACCACCACCACCACCGCTCCACAACTTCCCAGACATCTCATGTCACGTCACGTTCAACCGATATCCTTCTCTGGTCCATGCATGACCATCACAGCTTTGTGCGTTTCTCCCATCCCACAAAAATCGACCGTATTACCTAAAATTATATTTACAGGATAATATAAAACAAATACCATAAAAAAAACATCACCATATCCATCACCTTCTCTTTCGGGTCTCGAGAATTGTAGTCTCGTCGCATTTACTACTTTCCCAAAACATATCAAATAAATGCTCCACCGGTATAGTATAAAATGATCATCACCAATTCAATAAGTTGGGGGCCTATTTTCCTAACCAATTAACATATAAAAGAATGGATGCAGATTTCTTATTTGGATCTCCAACGATCCATATGTCGTAGCATCATACATCGCACGTGTTCTGAGATTCGCGCGTGATCTTGATGATCAGAGTCGATGGACGGCTTGGATGCTCCATCGCAACCCAAATCGTGCGATCAAAAGGCTTCGGGGTTTCGATGGCGCCCATCAGGGTCGATGCGAATCTTAAGGCCCTGAGTGCCATGGTCGTTACGTTAATCCACGTAAGAAGCAGGGAACACACGTCCGAGTTGACGTAAGCGGACCACTTCCACTACGTTCCCAGTTTGACTTGGACTGGGAATGGGGTTGAAATGAAACCATGTCTTAAAGAGAATAAAACGACAGCGGCGTCGATGAGGTTAATGATATAGTTAGGAAGGGGAAGGGGAAGGGGAAGGGGCAGGGGGTAGGCATCAGTGCAAGAAGGGAGCAGGGAGCAGGGGATTTCCGTCTTTTGGTCGGGCCAGAGAAGAAACCGGATCAGATTTGGGAAGCCACAGCCAGCAGCTGTTGCAGCCGCTGCCGCTGCTGCTGCAGAAAGAGAGAGAAAGGAAGGGAGCAGGAGCAGGAGCAGCAGCTGCAGCAGAAGCAGCGGCGTGAGGAGAGAAGGAATGACATAAAAGGTCGCAGTACACACATGGAGGGTCGAAAGCAAACCAAAGCGAAGCCAAGATAACATATATCGGACCGAGAGAAAGCGAGTGCCGGAGCGCGAAGCCTTCGAATCTCGTTCCTCGCGCCACCGAACTCGGAACTCGAGATTTCTGCCCTCGGTTTCTTCCCCTTCCTTTACTGCAAGATCGGTGTTTTATTGCTGGGCATTCGAAATCTCCGAATTGGAGGGGGGAGGGGAAGGGAACCGGTGAAACGGGATTGCTGCCGAAGATAGCTCGCCTCGGATCCTTCGGGCGGTGCCCGGCCCCTGATGGGCTTCCAGGTGAGATGCTCCTGTTCTATTCGGCGTCGTTTGTGGAATTTTCGCGCAGATTATTTGTTCTGGGTCGAAACTGCGTTCTTTTCGTGTGATTTCCTGCTCTTTTTTTTTTTTTATCGAAATCGAATATTTACGTCGTTGAGCTTTGGGGCTTCGGCGTCTCCTCGACTACAATTGGGGATTGAGGCCTTCTCATGGATGGAGAGAAGTCGGCATTCCCTTTTAGGACAATTGTTTTCTATTTTTAATGTATCCCTTTTTTTTTTTTTATCGAAATCGAATATTTACGTCGTTGAGCTTTGGGGCTTCGGCGTCTCCTCGACTACAATTGGGGATTGAGGCCTTCTCATGGATGGAGAGAAGTCGGCATTCCCTTTTAGGACAATTGTTTTCTATTTTTAATGTATCCCGTAGCATCCGCACCCTAGCAGCGGGATTCGTTCCCTCTGGTTGTGACCGGTGATCTGTCTTGCAATCAAGGCAATCCACGGTGCTGAATCTGTCTAGATTTGGGACATGTATTTATATCCACGCTTACTGTTTTTGCAGAGCGGATGAGGGTGTTGCTTGGGTGCACCGAGGTCTTCTTTTTTCTCCCTTGAGAGAAGTGTGAAATCATGGCTCATGGTTTCATGTTTCAGGAAGAAGAGGAGGATCTATTTTTCGAGGCGCGGGAAGACATCTCCTCGGTGTTCGATTCTTGTCCCAGCACCCCAACAAAGGACGATTTTTTGCCGGAGGATCAGTTCATCAGTCGAGCACCGGCCGGTCCCTTGTTCGACGTCTGGATCACGAGTCCCGACGGCGTGAAAGAACGCCGAGATAAGTTCTTGAGATGGATGGGCATGGATCCCATGAGCGGCTGGCTTCGGAGCTCCACCTGCCGAGTTGGACAGATACAGGTCGAAGATGAGATCCAGCCAGACATCGACAGGATCATGTCGGATATTGGGTCTGTGCCAAGAAGCTATGATACGGAGTATAATCATTCAGTCTCCAGCCGGTCGAGAGAGGACGCGAGCACATCCTGTGAGGAGGGCTCGGAAGAGAACTCGATATGCAGAATCAAGAATTTGGATGATAACGTGAGAAGCCTTCATGTTGTTGGTTCGAACTGGATATATGATCAATTCAAGAGAAGTTTGGGGCCACTGTCTTTTATCCAGCGGCTCATGCATCGACAAGGTAATGCATCAAGAAAATCCGACATTTCTGTGCAGAAGAAGAGGATTGGGTGGCTGTGTAGATTAGGTAGTGGGGTTTGCATAACAGATAGGCAAGGTGTGGAGTGTAATTCATCTTCTTCAAACAAAGATAAGAACGGAATTGGTGAGTCTGGGAGAGTGAAAGTTAGGCCATTGAGAAAGTGGTCAAAGGTATTGTCTGCAGTCTACAGAGGGCAAGACATCAAAGCACATGATGGTGCAATCTTGACCATGAAGTTTAGCACTGATGGACAGTTCTTGGCCACTGGAGGTGCAGATGCGATCGTGCGGGTGTGGCGTGTCATGGAATGTGAAAGGACAAATGAAATCAGTATTCCCGACGATGATCCTTCGTGCATATACTTCACAGTGAATGATTGTGGCAAGTTAACTTTGGTGCACGCTGATAGGCTGAACAAGTCCAAGTCCAGGGGTATGAGGACAACTGCAGATTCAGCATGTGTGGTTATTCCCCCTGCTGTTTTTCGGCTATCTGAGAAACCGGTACATGAATTCCATGGGCATGTTGCCGATGTGTTGGATCTCTCATGGTCATCGAATAAGGTCTGTCACCTTCTTTAATCGACTGTTTTTGTGCCTACGATTTTTTACTTTCGCTTTCAAGAGTCCTGATTCTTCAATTATTTCCATGCAGCATCTATTGTCATCTTCCGAGGATTCACGTAACATGTCGGCCGCCAACGTAGACTCGACGTGATGTCCTTAAACCGATGTGTCATGCCGAGTCAACTGAGCACCACGAGCTAAAGCCAACCAGCCGTCTGATGTCATCCCTTTGTATCCACTTCCCTCGAGATTGTACGGGTGCAGCACGATCATGTACCGAGCCACATAGGAGGCGGGAAGCAGCATCGAACGAGATTGAATTGTGCATATCAGACGACATCTGCACCTAACGTATGGGCCGATCACCTACGGCATCAGTGGGCATTAAACACCTACTTACAATGACGATAAAGGATTATTAAAGCTACTACTTACAATCACATGTAGGAACATGTATGGAGGCGACCCCAAGAATAAATCCGAGAGGGTCAAGAAAAAAAACATTCATACATTCTCCCCAACTCTCCCAACCCTTAAAATCTTACTAACTTAATCACCGTAGAGGTCAAGTTAAAAAGCCTTTTTAACGTCGATGAAAACTCAACAATCACATTCAACCTCAATTGAGATAGGTCAAACCATGCTAATACCTCGACCACAGTATATACTATCATTGGAAATCTTTCCACCAGCTGACATCCTTTTAATCTCTCTCTTCTTCTTCCACGGATTGGACTGCGAAGGGATGGCGTATATCTCGTATCTTTAATGATTGGGATGATGCTGATCTTTTGCATTTGCACTGTATCTCGTATCTTGAATGATTCATCAATCAATTGGTTGCTGATATCGTTAGAATATCACAGTATACTAAGTCTGCACAGCGAGGAGTTCTCTGGCGTTGTCATCGACGCAACGATCGAGCACTGAGAAACCATGCATGCACGTGGACAGCAAGATATGCCCACGTAACATGGATCGAGAAGCTCCATAAACTACTTGATATATAGCTGATTTCAAATCATTACCAGCCAAAAAATCTACTGCGTAAAGATTTCCTTCCTCGTTATTTTTCTTCTTAACCTAATCGTATCCATCGATTATCACAAACATATCCGCTGATCTGTCCACAACCTCTCCAACAGGGATATCTAATCATCGACTCCAAACTTGCACAGGTGCAGCCCGTTTTATATATGTTCCACGCACATATCGCAAAGACTGCAAACATAAGACAATGCAGGTGTAATGTTCCATCACATCGACTTCTTTGAAAGAGCCACGGTCTTTGTGTGGCAACCACTGGTTAGAGATCAAGACAAGGAATGATTGAGCTACTGCTAAAATAATTGCCACCTAATGACTCATGCGGATCACTGTGGGGGCAAGAAACAAGCATGCTTTAGCATCCCTAATTAGAGCGAGAGATCTCGTCGGTGTTGTGCTTCCTGCAAACCCTAGAACATGCTGGCACATGGATAGTGCATGTATTTATTCGATGGGGATGACAAGACACATCTGGAACTCGACATAATCTTACAAAACAATGCGAGAAGGGTTTTTGCGAGGATGTGAAAAAGGCAAACGCTACCAAGTTGACTGTTCTTCGTGGTCGACTATGACCAGCACTTGTATGGCCTTGTCGTATTAGTGCCGCGTATACCAACAGGGTGCGAGTACGTGGCGCAGGCATGGCCATCAGTGAGGAGGGCCACGTGATCCAACCTCCACCATCCGATCTGCGACGCACGATCAAAAGGCGGCGAAAAGAAGGGCGCTGCTCTCGTGTCTTTATCGAGCCACCAACGAGGAAAACTCGTCGCCCCCACTCGTCGGTTCGGTGGGCCAACTACAAGAAGCCCTTTCCCGTCCGATGGCTGCACCGCGTCAGATTAATGGGATTCCAGAATTTAAAGTAAGTGACTTATCCGTGAAATCTAATCATATTTAGATTTAATTAAATACGCAAAATTATAGAAGCTACAGGACAGACCGATGAACAGCAAGAGTCAAATCCAAGTGTTGACTTGAAAAGGAAGCAGGCAGAGGTGGTCGCGGCTGGCGGCGGCATGTTTGGGAAGACAAAGAAACCAAGAAACCCCACCGTAAACGACGCCGACGGATGACCGTCACCTGAAAACACCACCACCACCACCACCGCTCCACAACTTCCCAGACATCTCATGTCACGTCACGTTCAACCGATATCCTTCTCTGGTCCATGCATGACCATCACAGCTTTGTGCGTTTCTCCCATCCCACAAAAATCGACCGTATTACCTAAAATTATATTTACAGGATAATATAAAACAAATACCATAAAAAAAACATCACCATATCCATCACCTTCTCTTTCGGGTCTCGAGAATTGTAGTCTCGTCGCATTTACTACTTTCCCAAAACATATCAAATAAATGCTCCACCGGTATAGTATAAAATGATCATCACCAATTCAATAAGTTGGGGGCCTATTTTCCTAACCAATTAACATATAAAAGAATGGATGCAGATTTCTTATTTGGATCTCCAACGATCCATATGTCGTAGCATCATACATCGCACGTGTTCTGAGATTCGCGCGTGATCTTGATGATCAGAGTCGATGGACGGCTTGGATGCTCCATCGCAACCCAAATCGTGCGATCAAAAGGCTTCGGGGTTTCGATGGCGCCCATCAGGGTCGATGCGAATCTTAAGGCCCTGAGTGCCATGGTCGTTACGTTAATCCACGTAAGAAGCAGGGAACACACGTCCGAGTTGACGTAAGCGGACCACTTCCACTACGTTCCCAGTTTGACTTGGACTGGGAATGGGGTTGAAATGAAACCATGTCTTAAAGAGAATAAAACGACAGCGGCGTCGATGAGGTTAATGATATAGTTAGGAAGGGGAAGGGGAAGGGGAAGGGGCAGGGGGTAGGCATCAGTGCAAGAAGGGAGCAGGGAGCAGGGGATTTCCGTCTTTTGGTCGGGCCAGAGAAGAAACCGGATCAGATTTGGGAAGCCACAGCCAGCAGCTGTTGCAGCCGCTGCCGCTGCTGCTGCAGAAAGAGAGAGAAAGGAAGGGAGCAGGAGCAGGAGCAGCAGCTGCAGCAGAAGCAGCGGCGTGAGGAGAGAAGGAATGACATAAAAGGTCGCAGTACACACATGGAGGGTCGAAAGCAAACCAAAGCGAAGCCAAGATAACATATATCGGACCGAGAGAAAGCGAGTGCCGGAGCGCGAAGCCTTCGAATCTCGTTCCTCGCGCCACCGAACTCGGAACTCGAGATTTCTGCCCTCGGTTTCTTCCCCTTCCTTTACTGCAAGATCGGTGTTTTATTGCTGGGCATTCGAAATCTCCGAATTGGAGGGGGGAGGGGAAGGGAACCGGTGAAACGGGATTGCTGCCGAAGATAGCTCGCCTCGGATCCTTCGGGCGGTGCCCGGCCCCTGATGGGCTTCCAGGTGAGATGCTCCTGTTCTATTCGGCGTCGTTTGTGGAATTTTCGCGCAGATTATTTGTTCTGGGTCGAAACTGCGTTCTTTTCGTGTGATTTCCTGCTCTTTTTTTTTTTTTATCGAAATCGAATATTTACGTCGTTGAGCTTTTTTACTTCGCAATTCCACCTCTTACAATTGGGGATTGAGGCCTTCTCATGGATGGAGAGAAGTCGGCATTCCCTTTTAGGACAATTGTTTTCTATTTTTAATGTATCCCGTAGCATCCGCACCCTAGCAGCGGGATTCGTTCCCTCTGGTTGTGACCGGTGATCTGTCTTGCAATCAAGGCAATCCACGGTGCTGAATCTGTCTAGATTTGGGACATGTATTTATATCCACGCTTACTGTTTTTGCAGAGCGGATGAGGGTGTTGCTTGGGTGCACCGAGGTCTTCTTTTTTCTCCCTTGAGAGAAGTGTGAAATCATGGCTCATGGTTTCATGTTTCAGGAAGAAGAGGAGGATCTATTTTTCGAGGCGCGGGAAGACATCTCCTCGGTGTTCGATTCTTGTCCCAGCACCCCAACAAAGGACGATTTTTTGCCGGAGGATCAGTTCATCAGTCGAGCACCGGCCGGTCCCTTGTTCGACGTCTGGATCACGAGTCCCGACGGCGTGAAAGAACGCCGAGATAAGTTCTTGAGATGGATGGGCATGGATCCCATGAGCGGCTGGCTTCGGAGCTCCACCTGCCGAGTTGGACAGATACAGGTCGAAGATGAGATCCAGCCAGACATCGACAGGATCATGTCGGATATTGGGTCTGTGCCAAGAAGCTATGATACGGAGTATAATCATTCAGTCTCCAGCCGGTCGAGAGAGGACGCGAGCACATCCTGTGAGGAGGGCTCGGAAGAGAACTCGATATGCAGAATCAAGAATTTGGATGATAACGTGAGAAGCCTTCATGTTGTTGGTTCGAACTGGATATATGATCAATTCAAGAGAAGTTTGGGGCCACTGTCTTTTATCCAGCGGCTCATGCATCGACAAGGTAATGCATCAAGAAAATCCGACATTTCTGTGCAGAAGAAGAGGATTGGGTGGCTGTGTAGATTAGGTAGTGGGGTTTGCATAACAGATAGGCAAGGTGTGGAGTGTAATTCATCTTCTTCAAACAAAGATAAGAACGGAATTGGTGAGTCTGGGAGAGTGAAAGTTAGGCCATTGAGAAAGTGGTCAAAGGTATTGTCTGCAGTCTACAGAGGGCAAGACATCAAAGCACATGATGGTGCAATCTTGACCATGAAGTTTAGCACTGATGGACAGTTCTTGGCCACTGGAGGTGCAGATGCGATCGTGCGGGTGTGGCGTGTCATGGAATGTGAAAGGACAAATGAAATCAGTATTCCCGACGATGATCCTTCGTGCATATACTTCACAGTGAATGATTGTGGCAAGTTAACTTTGGTGCACGCTGATAGGCTGAACAAGTCCAAGTCCAGGGGTATGAGGACAACTGCAGATTCAGCATGTGTGGTTATTCCCCCTGCTGTTTTTCGGCTATCTGAGAAACCGGTACATGAATTCCATGGGCATGTTGCCGATGTGTTGGATCTCTCATGGTCATCGAATAAGGTCTGTCACCTTCTTTAATCGACTGTTTTTGTGCCTACGATTTTTTACTTTCGCTTTCAAGAGTCCTGATTCTTCAATTATTTCCATGCAGCATCTATTGTCATCTTCCGAGGATAAAACTGTTCGCCTGTGGCAAGTTGGATCTGATAGCTGCCTCAAAGTTTTTCCCCATACGAATTATGGTAGTTGCTTATTGTAACGTACTTATGTTATTTTTGTGAATCTTTTTGTTCTACTCATTCTGATATATTCCTCTGTGGTTATCAAATAAATAATGCAGTGACTTGTGTTCAATATAATCCCATTGATGAGAATTACTTCATAAGTGGATCCATCGATGGAAAAGTTCGTATTTGGGATATTTCAGGAGGTCAAGTTGTGAATTGGGTTCATGTTGGAGAAATAGTCACTGCAATTTGTTACCGGCCCGATGGAAAGGTATTTAGTCACTTTCTGATTGTTTATGAAGAATTGATGCTGAAGGAAATCTATATGAATAATTCATGGTCCTTACAGGGATTGGTCGTGGGCACCTTGACAGGCAATTGTTGCTTTTATGATGCATCAGGTAATATTAACTTATTAGCAGATTTACAAATTCTTCTGTTTGCATCTTTCATATCGTTGCATGAATAATAAATACTTGATCCATATTTATACAGTAATTCTGGCAGTAGTTGAGTTATTTTTATAACATCTGCATGGTGTTTTGTTTTGGCAACCTTTGTTTACAAGCTATCTTTCATGGGATATGCCATCTCAATATGAAGATATATTGAGATATATGGGTAAAAAATTCATCAGCTATATGAGCCTCGATGGTCACATTTCTGTGTAATATAGAAAGCCTCGATCAGTTAGTTATACATTTTGATGCTGATTAGTAGTGAAATATTAACATGTTTGAAATATTGAACCTTGAAAACATTTTTAATGAAAATAATTGTTCAAATTATCGCATGCCGATTTAGCAAAACATACTTTTTGATGTATATGCTGCCTGAAGATGCGGCAATCAATTCTGCAGAGACAGTATTGTGTTTTAACAGTGGTTCGCTTTGTATCTTTGTTGTATAATTTTGTATGAGGTCACTTATTTTTCCTATTGTATATGTGACAGGTGACTATCTGCAAATTGAATCTCAGATATCCTTGCAACGCAAAAAGAAGTCCCCGAGCAAGCGGATTACTGGATTTCAGGTAGCTTGCACAAAACATCAACTATTCATGCTTGGCATAAATTCTTAATTGCTTTCATGTAATTTCTTACTTCTGTAAATTGGATTTTACCTACAGTTTTGCCCAAGGGATCCTCAAACTTTGATGGTCACTTCTGCAGACTCATGTATTCGAGTTTTTGATGGGATTGACTTAGTCTCCAAGTACAAGGGTCTGTGTTCATCCTATCCTCTTGATCATATCAACCTCTTTTCAAAAGAAATGTTGTTGGTCCATCATCCTCACTTCTTTTACTTTCTGTTTTCAGGTTTTCATAATGGCAGAAGTCAGATATCTGCTTCTTTTACCGCAGATGGGCAGCATATCATCTCTGCCAGTGAGGATTCCAATGTCTATGTCTGGAGCAGCAATGATACCCCGGTCTCCAACCATGTTAAGAGTAGACGGTCTTGTGAGCATTTCTTCTCCAGTAATTGTTCCATTGCATTAACTTGGCACGGTTTCAAATCCGGAAATCGGATCTCTATGACCTCTGAGGTTTTCCATTCCCAACAAGTCAACAGTGAGCAAGCGGGAGGCACAAAAGATGAATCTAAAGGTCGCTTAGAAGATTCGAATGGCAATAACACCCTGTATTTGTCACCTTCTCATGGTTTTGCTCTGGGCCATGAGTTCTCAAAGTTTATGCCAAAGTGCTCAGCAACATGGCCAGAGGAGAAGCTACCTTTGAACTCTGCTGCACCTAACTTGTCCAAATCCCACCACAATTTCTTGAAGACGTCTTGCAGGAACACCTCCCATGCCTGGGGTCAGGTGATACTAACTGGTGGACGGGACGGATGGATCAGGTCCTATCAAAATTTTGGTCTGCCTGTACATCTATGACTGATTTGGCCAACACATGGGTCTGTTGGGAGTCGCCATCAAATGATCATCGCATAGACTTTTGGTGGCACAGCTATTCGACCAAAGCCAAGCTTCTGGCTATGACGATGCAGCTGATCCATTTGAGGATCGTACCGTACAACGGAGATCACATGCTCATTGGTCCTGCCAAAATTTGCATGGTCCCTTGCTGCGTACATATGCTTGTGGTCCTTGAAAATCTTGGCAGCATCAACAAATCATGGTAGGCTCATGAGGTTCAAGTTCTTGCAGACTTGTGCAGTGTAGATGAGGTTTTAAAGTTGATATTTCTTTTCTCCTTTGGGGTTTGTAGATATTCTCCAGTTACATTACAACAAATTGTATAAGGTATCCCCGTCGCCTACTGCAACAAGTGGCAGATGGGGCGAAAAGAGCGGGGGTTAGAGTTACTGTTGGATAGGGCAATATGATTTAGTAAAGCTGATTCTTTCATTTGTTCAACTTTGGACATCCATTATTTTGCCTTCCTAGAGCGGCCGATTTATTGATGTGGGCATGTGGAATGTTTGTGGCCGATGTATGTGTGGCCGTCGAGCTCTTTCTGGATGGATGCTCCAGTTCTGGTTGGTGTGTGGTTGTGCTTCCATTAGAGTGAATTGAACTAAAAGCCCTTTGGTCATGTCTTTGTAAATCATGGTAGCTGTTCTACATTTAGATAAAAGATTCTTTGATGCCTGAATCCTTTCATTACTGCCTCAGGCATACTGATTTGGCATGGGACATGGCAGCAACTCTTTTTGTTCTTATCAATGCCAACTGTGCCTACAACTTTGGGTAGATAGTCTCTTGTTTCTTTGGACCTTGGACCTGAAGATCTTTATATTTCACTACCGAGACTCATCCTAGCTATCAAGATGATTCTGAATACCATTCTTCCCCATCACTTTTCAATGAAAAGATTTGTTGATTATCTGCTGTGGATATATCTGCTGTGATTTTAGGAAGCAGTGCATTTTGCATCGAGTGCTTAGTTTCACAAACCGAAGCAACATGAACAGGGAAACATCCCAAGGTCGACAAGCTGATTTAGTGCAGCAATATTTGAGCGGTGAAGACGCGCGTTCATGCTACGATTTTGATTACTCTCGAAATCAAACATTTCAATGAGTTTGGCACGACAAACAATATTGAGATTATAGATCTATAAACAACCATCCGATCCACGCTACTAACTCGCGATCTCCTGTGTCTCCAGCACCTGCGTAGATTTATGCACCCTCAGCATCCAACTATTAATTGTCATCTTGTGCTATTGCTCGGTGTAGACTGTGAATTTGTGACTTGAACAACGACTTCAATTAGAAAACTCTTCTCCTAGACAGAATATTTGGTGCAGCAATCAACTTCTGCCCAACATTTGCAGATGTCCCACCTCCGTGTGCATGTTGTTTATTTCCTTCCTATTAAAAGAAGGACGATGTGGGGTTGCATTAGAAACGAAGCTATCGACTTTGCTTCACATGAGGTTGAAATCTTTAGGATTATAAATCTGCTGGAACTTTATCGTTTTTGGATCACTGCATGATTGCTCTGTCATGCCCACCACCGATTTAAAGCTCTCACAAGCAATCGAACTATCCATCTCTTTTTCTTCGTTAAAGAAAACGAATATATAACGAAAAAGAAAGTGGAAATCATGAAGAAGAGAAGGACAAAACGAAAGTTGGGATGGCCATTTCCTGCAGAAAAGCAACCAAAACTGGAAAGGAGATCCACCTTCCTTCTCCAATTAACTAAACCATATCATCTACACTATACGTTGTTTGTTTGTACCTATCACACTTAAATACATCGTATATTCTTATATATAACATGTACTCACCATGATGCAGCGGACCTAACTATTGCATCATAATGGCATTGTACGGCGCCTGCTTATCCTATGATGCCCGTACAACACCTACGCTGCCGCTGTCGCTGCTGTTCCGCGGTACTTTCTTCCGTAGCCTACTCTCCCATCGGTCCTCGCCATTAATCCTTGCTCTGTCCTACGCTCTTTTGTTCGGTGTCCTCGGTCACATGTACACACGTAATTATGCGTCTCTCCTCCTCGCCGACGCGTCACATCTCCTCGTCTGGGCTGTCGGACGGGAAAGCCGGTTCGAGGCCGAACCGCGTCCGGTCGGGCCGCGGGGCCGTCATGGACTCCGACGCGCGCCACAGCCGCGCGGCCTCGTGAGGGCTGGACGCCGACGACGACGGCGAGGCCTCGTTGCAGTCCGCGAAGTACTTGCCCGACACGCCTGCTAGGCGCGGGTGCGTCGCCACGTAACACGTCGTCGCAGCCGCCTGCGATGAGCCGGAGCGGAGCACCGCCGTAAGTTCCTTCGTTTCCATCTCTTGCAACGTAGCATCGATGTACGAGGAGCGGGCGCACTCACCTGGGGGATGGTCTTGAGGAGCTTGGACGCGAGGAAGAACGCCAGATCTGCCGTCGATTCCGAAGATTCTAGATCAAGATCAGATCAGAGGGCTAAAAAGGATCGAAAGGGAGGTGGATGGAGGACGACCTGTGACGAGGCCTTCGCGGTCGCGGGTGAGTCTGGTGCGAACGATCCCGGGATGAACGCAGTTAGCCGTCACATCGGCGTCCATTCGCTGCGGCCAAAAGGACAACAGAGGTGGCAGTTAAAGATAGCATGATGGTCATCAACACGGGCCATGCATGTGATGGACAGAGGATCATGGGTCATGATGAGGAGGGCGGCGAAGCGGAACCTCGAGTCGCCGTGTCAGCTCTTTCGTGTGGTGGACGTTCGCAAGCTTCGATAGCGCGTAGGCTTGCGTGGCATCGTACCGACTGCGGACCAGCAGAAAAAAAAAGGCCGTATGTTACGTAAATAAATAGTGAAGAGGAAAAGAAAATTGAAGGAAAAGGTTAACCTTACATTTTCTTGCGGGTCATCAGATCGAGATAACGGAGGCAGTCGCCGGAGAACCAGCCGTGGATGCTCGAGGAGACGTTGACGATGCGACCTTGGATCCCCGTCTCACTCGCCGTTTCCGCCATCTTAGGTAGCAGTAGCTTGGTGAGCAAGAAGTGGCCTGTCGACAAAACGGGAGATTAAACGAGCGGTCGATTGAAGAATAATCATAACAATAATGAGGTAGGTAGTTAGATGAAGACCTAAGTAGTTGGTGGCGAAGGTCATCTCGACGCCGTCCTCCGAAACGGCATGCTCGTGGGAGAACTTGCCCGCGTTGTTTCTGTTAAATTGCCGTTGGTTTCAGTGACGAATTCTTGTGACCATTCATTCCAAATCTCTAATATATAGAGGGAGGAGTACATGAGAAGGTTGAGGGGGAGGTGGAGAGCCAGGAAGCGAGCCACGAAACAACGAACGGAGGAGAGGGAGCTGAGGTCGAGAGGTAGCACGATGACGTCGGCACCGGGAAACGCCGCCGCGATCCGCGTCCTCGTCTCTTCTGCCGCCTTCAGGCTCCTCGCCGGCAGCACCAGCCTCGCCCCCCGCATCGCCAGAACCCGCGCCGTTTCCGCCCCGATCCCCGACGTCGCCCCTGCGCTCGGTAAGTATTTTTTGGTGGTTCTGATTCAGAAATACTAAGAATATGGTTCGCTTCCCTTTTCTACGTTGCTCGATCTTTGTATCGGAGCGATCACTCACCGGTGATTATCGCCGTGATGGAGCGGAGGTCAGGGGCCGCTGCCGTGACCTCCTCGCCGGTGGATCTGGACCCAAACCCGCTGGCACCGGCGGAACCGATCAGGTACTTCACCGTCTCGAGCATTTGCGTTTCTATTCAATTCTTCCCTCCTCCTCCTTCCCCTGTTATTCTCTGGTTTCCTTCGGATCCACTTTACAAAAGATAAAAAGGAATCGAAGAGGGTTTGAATAGAGAGGAAATTAAAGAGAGAGAGAGAGAAAAAGAGACGGGAAGCTTTTCGGAAGGAGCTACACCTGAAGTGTCAGATACAAGAAGAAAGGCACGCACCAGATTTATAGCTAAAGCAGGGAGGAGACATGTAGAAAGGTAGAACGATACCAACATTAACTCCATTAATAATGGGCACGAAAAAAAAATCTATTATATCTCGGA
The DNA here is from genome assembly GCA_001649415.1 of Musa itinerans. Classification (NCBI taxonomy): domain Eukaryota; kingdom Viridiplantae; phylum Streptophyta; class Magnoliopsida; order Zingiberales; family Musaceae; genus Musa; species Musa itinerans. Next base: position 63,234 of record LVTN01000878.1, on the reverse strand, counting down.
GCAATTGCAATGGATGGTGGAATCTTTGGCGTTATACCAACGTTGGCACGAGTGGGTAATAAAGTCGCGTCCTGGCACACTCCTGCTCTCTTTCCTGTTACCACCTTAAACTGGGGATATGCTCGAGTCAAAGGTGATGAGTAGGAAGGAGAGGGGGAAAAGAATACGGTTGAGCAGGTAGTAGGCATGGATGCAAATAAAGAAGACGATATGATGCGCAACTTGTGATACCACTTTATGGTGGTATTGCGGAATTGGTAAGAGAATCTATTGGATGAAGGAAAATGGAGAGCCTGACGGGGATTGCGGAAAGTTGATGGTGATCGGGTGAGAATGGTAAGGGTTATGAGTAGAATGAGGCGGCTCATGGACCTCATAGCAATTAGTCTTGTGAGATATCATGGTTAGAGCACTGCTCGATCCATGTAGTTGTAAGGACAATTATTGACAAATCACAGCACGCAAATCTTATCTAAACGGTACGATCCACATGCCAGATTCACAAGGCAATGATCTACCATAACCATGTACTTGCGAGCCTCCCATCTGCTTAATCATCGACAGCTTGGTTTGGCTGTATGTGAGATAGAATCGAGAGGACGGGTGTGGCAACTCTGTGATTTTTTTTTGGGGTTTAGGGTCACACTAGCTCGGATGCTCATTTAATATACATGTAATAGTCACTTGGGCGCACCGGAACAATCGCAAGATTCTTGCAGTCCTATCCATTTGATGCGATCAACATATAGGTTTGATTGCAACAAAGAAGAGGGGCCCCTCCACTCCACACGCCAGCACAGAATGAGCCTGATGGAGGTACACCGTCAAGAGGAGCATAATTCACCGATGGTCGCTCTCCTCGGCCCCCCCCCCGAGTCGCGTCATGCTGCACTCCGAGCATGGCAGTTGGTGATCACATCCCCATCGCACCCTGACAACGCACCTCTCCCTGTCCCTCTCATCTCACCTTCTGGCCTTGTGCCAAGGAAACACACAGACCACCGGGTTCCCAACGAATGAAACCCATCATCACCGTATCCCTTCTTGAATTCGATTGAAGGGGATACGGCCAGTGTTAATCACGGTGTTTACCTGTTCTTGGATGCCTACGGCTGCAGCCTGTAGAAATGTCCCCGAAGAAGGTTAACCAAGTGGTGTGCTTTTGTGTTCAGCATCCACTCCAATTCATATGGATAACTGGATTTAGCTGGAGCGTCAAATTATTTTTTATCAGAACCATCCATCCCTTCGATTGCTATCGATGATAGCCTCTCGAGATGTGGCACGTGGGGCTGCTGGGTTAAAGACGACCACCGAAGCACATGGAATCTGTCATGACTTATCGAAGACATGGAACTGCTCGAGTTGCAAATCGTCACGGGTACAAATTAGATTGTTTCCTACCAATTTATTATTATTTTTAAAAAATCAGTAGTACTAATTTAATTAAAAACTTTATTATGATATCAGAGCATGTCATCAATACTCAGCGATATAATGATTTGTACAAGAGGGAATGACTATCATAAGTCATTTTCATCAAAACCATTTAAGATTAGGGAGAATTGAGGTGGCTGGTGAATGGATGAGTGAGCTAACCGAGAGTCACAGGATCATAAGACGCACACATCGAAGTACAGATGGCATCTCACGAGCAACGATGAAGCTGGGGAGCAGTCTGATTGATAGGGACTCATGCTGCTTGCTCCCAACGCTTTACACCTCATTCAACCCAGCATTTATCTTTAATGGTCGTCGTGGTCCGAGTCCCATCACCCGCCTGGACACGTCCACTCCCTGCCCTTCCCTTTGCCCGAATCGAACGTTTATGGACTGATTAAACATCATGGATATGTTTGCTTGGTAATAAAAGCGGTCTCTCTCTAAATTAGAGAGGTTTGCTAGCAATGGATAGTTTCTTTGGAACGCAGTTCGAAGTACAGGTCAGATATGGAGATTGAAAAGGTCATGGAGCAACTTTAGTCGAGGGGGAAACACGTGAGGCGTGGCGCTTTGTGGCAGACGGGTCAATTCGTGTCTTGGAATTGACGAGCTAAGAGAAGGGTAATTTTAGATTGTCAACAGTGACATCAGCTCCAATCCCGGTGTTCGTTAAATCACTCGTTTGTTAAGAGGCTTAAGAGCTGCTGTCATACTGTAAGTTGCTCTCAGTCTCACCGACAAGATCGATCGCCGTGTTCTTTCTTCTCTCCTGAAACAATTCAAGTACCACCAGGTTCCATATATTATAGCTAACTCCACTTGTTACTTACCCAAAGACTACGCATGAATGTGGCTCTCGTCACTTTTATTCTGGGCACAACAATGTGATCGGTGAGTACAGCTACATCTGTAGGAGTATCTTTGATTTAAAACAAAAAAGGCCTTGCAGGTGACCATTCATATAACATATTTTATCCGACTTAATAACTACGACCTTCTGTAATCACCGTTGCAGCTTCCTTTTGTTGTCTCATAGTCAAGTAGTCCTTTTGTTTTTATGTGTACCTTCTCCGCACGCTCGTCAATGACATGGGAGGAAGTGAAGGTGGCCACCATGGTTGCGTCTTAAATGCAACCTGGTGGGCTCCTTCACCGGTGTATCGTTGCCAAAAGTCATTTGATCGTGGTTCCTAGATGTCCTCTTGCCATAGGTTCTTCGAACTTTACCTCCAGCGACAGTTTGCGACATCTCCTTGACATGTGTAAGTTAGATAAATTAGTGGTTGGATTCAGGAAAATTATTTATTTCATTTTTTATTTGATAAAATTAATGTTTTAATATATACTTGAGGGGTGTGCATACTAAGAATCATAGTATTGGAATATATTGTCATCGAATCCTGAACAAAAGGCCAACCAACTCAAATATGGAATTAATAATAAACATCCAAAACAAAACTATTCTTTTCTATGTCAGATTCCACACATGCCTGTATGTTTGCAGGTGGGTCTCAACTATGAAACCCTATTCTGTCATAATACAACCACATGATGCAACCACTGATCCAAACATTTAGATGTTTAAGTCATCACCAGCTTTCACTGCTCAAGTCTATTTAGCTTCTTTCAACGTAATATCTGCAGTATATATTTTTTTTTATGTGAGAGTATAAAGAAACTTATTGTGGAGCCAATGCCAAGAACATTATTGAGCCCTGTTTAAAAAAAAAAAAAAAATCACAGGCATCTTAGAGAGATGAAGACTCCCCCAAATGCAACCTCGCACTGAAAAATTGTCCCACTCTTGTTTGTCATTTTATGAAGATGCTTTTAGTAGGATGCTCCAAGAGATATGGTTAACCCTACTTTGATATCATAGCGTATCCTCGCAATTTGTTTGCATCCACACATCCACCTCAATAAGCATGTCTCACCTACCTCATTTGACCAATTTCAGTCTAAAGAAGGACCGAACTCATATGAACGAAAGCTATTTTTTGAACTATGTGCTAATTGGTGTCACTGTTTAATGATTGCTAGACTTCTTTTACTGGTATGAAGACCAATCACAAGAATAAAGTTTTGCACGCTTCACGTGGAAGCACATGACTTATAAAGAATACAGGGAGATGAAAAAGAGGAGCAGAAAATATATCAGGATTACTATATTTTAGATCTTTCGATTACATATATGTGTATATATATATATATATATATATATATATATATATTTATGTCTTTTTACAGACTGTTGTACAATATATAACATTACAAAGTATATCAATCATATACCTTATCATGATACTAATATGTAATTAGGAACATACCTGAGCAGGATCAGTATATTGTTTCTTTCTCGTCTTTTAGAGTACTCAGGTGCCTTTTAAGCTCATTGGCTGCGTACTTCCATTGTTTCCTCCTTTTTGACGAAAGAGTGGCTTTTGGAGTGGATTCTGCTTACGATTAGAGGATCTCCAGCACTACTAATTTATTTTCTTAATGAGTGGGTGCAGCTCATCACCGAAGTATGGATCCAATTGAGATTATGCTTTTGGCACATTCCATAGTTTATTAGGCTTTGATTGATTACTTAGTGGGTGATGCAACAACATATTTATAATCATCTTTCCTTCCTCCAATCCCTTTCTCCTCCTCTATCATCAGCCTCATAATTCACCATTCAAGCAGCAAAGAAATGCACTAATTTGATTGATTTAGGATGTGACACTGGACCTACTCCACTGCCCTTCCATAAACTATATGAGGTGCTATACCATTGTGCCTAACTTGGCCAACATATGGAAATCCTCATAGAATGGAAGGCAACTGCACATGTTACACAATGAGAGAGATAAGGAGTAGGAAGTGCTTCTTTACTCGAGAGAGCACCTTACTTAGCCAAATATTCTTTCAAGTTAGGGCTTAACCATCATGCCATGTTTCACTCACTCGTTGTCTAGTGACAAAGATCTTCCTCGATCGTCGGCAAATCACGTAAAACCTGCTTTCCCCTTGAGTGCTTCTTATTCTAATGGAGTTGTTGATAGCATTCCTTGGCTATCGATGCACTGCATTTAAGTACTGTATCTAAAAGAAAAGACGATCTCCATTTTGTTTGCTCATCTCATAGTTTGTCTTGGAGTTATTTCTTTTAATGTAATGGTTGTCTCATTCTACTTTTGTCCAACCTTGGATTGTACCACGTGCGTATTGCGTTACAATTTTTATTAGTATCATGTCACCTAAAAGCTTATGCCAATATTAATATTCCAGCATTGCTGTAACTTTATATTCATTATATATGTATATATATACATCCCATCATTTTTCAATGGAGACTGATCCAAAGATGGTGATTAAGGCTGCTTAGTAGCATTTTGGGTTTCCCATGGGCGGGCCGGACCGAGCTTAACCGGATAAATATTTCAGTAGAGGCCTAATCTTAGCCCATCTCAGATCAGAAGATTGGGCCCATGACATTGGCCCAAACCAGCCAATTTTGATTCCTTAAATCGAAAAATTAAAACACTTTGCGGAAGACAAGTCGGTAAAAAAATATGATTGAATATTTATTTGATTAGGAATGTATACCATACTACATATTGCAATAAATTAAATTGTGATTTATTGTTGTTATTATTGATCAGATGCTGTGATGTTTGATATTAGCAAAAGATTTTTATAAATTAAAAAATACGAGCAAGAATATATACCTTCTAATTTGACAAATGATATTAAACATTCAAAAGCTTAGAATATGTTATCATATATATGTGTGTGTGTATATATATATATATATATTATAAATTTTCATAAATTGTCAAATGATAAAATTGTTGCTTCTAAGTTTTATTTTAAGAACTTTAGTTAATAGACAAACACCGTCACGATTTCCTTTCTCGGTTATCAAGTCACGGAGTTAGTTAGCCCATGGCCTGTAGCCCATGGACCATTTGCAGGGACTCCGCTTCCCACACATCCCTCTCTCTCTCTCTCTCTCTCTCTCTCGTTTGAGACGGTCTCTCTGGTTCGGAGGCATCGGTGGAAAGAAGGCTCCTCCGCCTTGTTGAACCCACTCTTCTCTCTGGTTCTTACCAAGCGGCAGTACCGTCTTGGGCAGGCGAGAGCTCCTCCCCGTCGTCGCCATCTCGGAGACTCTGCAGCGATTCATGTTTGTATGTGGGAGCACGAGCGCCTTCTTGGGGATTTCCTTTCCGCTGATGTGGAGAGGGGCTTGCGATGATCCTGGTTTATGTTCTTCCTCCCCCTAATCTATCTGTTGGAGAGTATGCTTCTTGGATTCTTCTTGTTTGTTGATTCTTTTCTTCTGGGGTTTTCTTCGTGAATCAGCCAAGAAGACTCGGGAGTTGGATGCCGCTTTGTCTGTGGTGAGATGGCGAAGGATACTTTGGACAAGGAAGCGCAGGTATGACCAGTTGTCTTCTCGCTGTTGTCCTACATTTCTTGATCTTCGTTTTCCCCATGATGATGAAAAATCTCCCGGGAACAGTAAATGAATATCCATCTGTTCTGGTTGTTGCCTCAGTATGATGCTTCGGTTGCAGTCGAATTCCAAGAAGTCCTTCTGCGACTTGCTTGTAGGGTTTTTTAAGTCTGTTGAGAAAACAACAGACCGCAGATTAAGATCAAGACTTGGGTTCAATAAAATGCTCTAAAAGAAAAGAATACTATCTGTCCTGTTCTTCCTCATCGAGGAAAGATCTACAGTAATCAAATTCATGTCCTACATATATATGATTTGTGGTTTCCATCCATTTTAATCGGCCATGAACCCATTTCAAATCCATGTCCATATGGATCCGTGTGGTCGTACAGACCGTCTTAATTATAATTTGTCGAGTCAAGTAACTCGATCCGGTGTAGGTTCGGCATGCGTCACACGGTTTCCGGTTCGCTCGACCCATTTTTCCTCGCGAGATCGACCATAAGCCTGCACAGAAATCGTAGCTCTCGCCACCACCATAAGCCTGAACAAGAGATCCCTCCTCTTGTTCGCCGGCCTCTCTTTCGTCCAAAACCCTAACCCACCTCAGATCTTTCCTTCCAGAATGGCTTGCGGCCGGAGAAGCCTCACCTCCAACTTCACCCATCTCACCCGCCGCTTCCACCCGTCCTTCGCCCACATCCTCCGCGACGACCGCGAATACACACAGCCCTCAAACCCCCTGCCTTTGCCCCCAACTCCATCCCGTCGCCACGCTTCCTCCTCTGCCCCATCTGTCTCCGGATTTGGCAGGTGGAGAAGTCTCGGCTTCTCTCTCCCGCTCGGCCTCGAACCCGGCCTCCTTCGGAGCTACTCCTCGGGCGCAGACGGATCGAATGAGATCAACTACATCAAGGATGTCGCGGAGGTTTTGTCGGACAGCAGTTTGGAAACTGCTACCGTGGCTGCTGCGGCGGTTCCGACTCCTTTTCCCGGAGAGGTAGCAGCTGCGGCGGCTGATTCGTTCCTCCCCGTGGCAGCTCTGCAGCACTTGATTGATGCAGTCCATTCTTTTAGCGGTCTGAACTGGTTGGGTTCTTCACCCGTCTTTCCTTGATATTAATGAACGATAAGGTGCTCGGATGGGGGGGGGGGGGGGAGTGACAGAAAGTGATATATTTTATATATATATCTCAGGTGGGTTTCTATTGTTCTGACAACCCTCTTGATTAGAGGGGTTACCGTCCCACTTTTGTTGAATCAAATAAAGGCCACGGCGAAGCTTAACGTAAGTGAGTTGTAACTTGTCGTAGCCTCATGTTTTTTCTGATTTCTCTTTAATTGATTGGTGATTTCCATTGTCTTTTGGAGATTAATGTGCTATTTAGAGTTTGGATGTCTTGTATTAGGCTTTTTGATTTTGATGTTTATGGTCAATCAACATGCAAAGTTGATCGACCGCGCTATCTATGCTTACCACATCAACTAATTATTGAGTTGTTGTATAATTAAGTTTTTTCAAATTAGCACCTTTTTTTAATGTTTGACGCATATTCCCAGCACATCTTATAAGCAAGTTCTAGGTCTAAGTATGCTATGTGGATCAAAGTGTTAGGTAGTTGGAAAATGCATACAAAAAATTACGATGAAATGAGACTGTTGAGCTGGATGTATGGGATTACTAAAAATGAGACACTAAGAAGGTATTTTGCATTTGTGATAATCAGGGGTTGTGCTGATTAAGGATAACATGAGGACAAATTATTTTAGGTGGTATGAATTTGTCTAAATGAGATCTATCGATGCTCTTCTTATATGAGGTGAGTCAACTGGATCAGTTAGAACTAGGACAAGTATACGAAGATCTAAGAAAACTTGAGCAGAAACATTAATAATAAGCTCTAGTTGCTTTGTCCTCGATAGGGCTTAGTTGCAGGAAAATATAGGCTATCCAACATTTTGGTACCTTATGTCTTGTTGTTGTTCTGTAATAGCCTTAGGAGAATGAGACAGTGAGGAACAGCTGGACAACGTGGGGATTTTTAACAGATGCTCTTAGCCATAGTCTTATCATTGCCACAGCATTGGGCTATGGCAATATGCCAACATATATATTGAGAAGGGACTGCCAATGGCTTCTGTCGGTTGTTTTTTGTTCTAAGAATTCATCCCATAAATAAAGACTTGTATTTCTTGTGTTTTCAGAAATGTTGTTGAAAAAAATGTATTAGTGAGTTGGAGCTTATTGTCGTTGGAGCTGTTTGATTGAGTGCACCATAGATATCAACAAAAACCATAATATAATATGAAATGTCATAAATAAAGAGTGTAAAGGTGATATAACATTTTTAAAAAGTTCAAAAACACCCAACCACCAAAGTGTAACATCAACGACACACCTCCACCTGACACTGACCTTCACTTCACTTTGTTAACATTTGATAACTATATTCAATTCTTTAAGAGATCACCGACTCGTTTTCTCTAACAACTACTCACCATGTCAGCTGATAGCATGACATAGTTTTTGACCCTTAATATTTGACACATATCCGTCAAATAATTCTTTTCTTACCTTCTTTAGTTTTAGCACATTATTGTTTTTCCATTGACAAGTGTTGTGTGTACTATCTTGTACTTTCTCATATCAGGTTATCACACTTTTTTGCAAGTAACCTTCTGGTTACTAAAAACTTGAAATAAATTTCTATTTTTCCATATTTTTGGGTTGCAGGCGATGAGACCGGAGTTGGAACAGCTAAAGGAACAGATTAATGTATGTTTTTACTCCTAAACATGGATTCACTGCCTAATCTAGAGAATGAACCATATTCTGAATCTTTGGTAACATTGATATAGTTTAATCATCACCGATGTAATCTTAAATTTGATAGATGCTTTTGGTCAATTGCTGCTACTTAATTTTTTTATTTGTTTTTTATTTATCCTTTTTTCCATTATGCACTTATTTGATAATCTGCTGCAGTCGATGGGTCCCGAATCAGTGCAGGAGGGTCAGAAACGAATGAAAGCTTTGTTCCAAAAGTACGTTTCTGTGAGTGAGGGCCTTATTTTTTCATCACTTGTTCTGTCTTTCGTTCCTCTGCTATAGGAAGAGGTTCCTTACTTTGCTAAATTAGCATCATGCTTTGGAATACAAAAAAGGTCATTTTTTTTTTTATATAGTGCACAGCACCACATGAAACTTTGTCATTAGTGTAAATCTTAGAATTATGTTAACATGTTAGTAGCAAAATGTGAAAAGGTGATGGATAATTGGAGCATAAATGTACAGCAACAACAGTGTGTCAGCTAATGAGAACTGTGTTGCATAACCTGACCACCTATCTAGGTCACTGGTTTCCAAAATAAAGATTTGACAAGTTGTGGTCAAGCAAGTTGCACTTAATTTGACAACTTTATAGTGGGGGCTAGAAATAGGAGAATCACAATAAGAAAAGAAGAGAGAAATATGACCTATTTGTGATGGTAGCCATTATTGAAACTTTAGCTTCTAGTGCATGGTGATAAACAGAGAAAGGACTTGTAGTTATAGGTTGTTGGGAGGCATATAAACAAATTTCTTTTGGTTCTGCTTTGGGTCAGTTTGAATTGGAATCAGTTACTAAGTTTCCTAACTGGAGACAATACCTGTATTTTGAATTTGCCAGAGCTTCAACTAGGGAAGAGTTTTTCTAGTTCAAATGCCCTTTCTTGGCTTAAAATGTAGTGGCTGAAGAGGGAAAGAGAAAAAACAAAAAGAGGGGGATGATTGGCAATTGGCAGGCATCGATGATGATTGGTCCAGACCTATGGTGACAGTTCATCTATTTTTGCAGATGTCTAGTCTTGCAATTTAGGGCATATTCCTGTGAAAGTTGCATGCGGCACTGTATACCTTGTTGGTACCATTATGTCACCATAACAGGATATTTTGACACACACACACACACACATAAAGTAATCTCCAATTCTAGTTACATTCCTTGACAGCTGGTACAGTTAGGTGCTGCATTTTCTTGACAACTTGTGGGCCAATGGTAACTTGATAAAACTAAAGCGTTAATTGAACGTGCATTCACCTTAAAACTTGATCCAAGGTGGTCTTAAACCTGATTTTGGATTGGAACTTATACTCTGCAAACTTTACACTGTTTTAATAATATTGAAAGAAAATTGTTCTTAAAAATATTTCATAATTCTTCTTTTAAAAATATTTTATAATACATTTAGTGAGACTACTCTTCCACAAATCCTCTTGATGCTGGTTCTCACCCTGCTGATGGTAAGATGAGGGATTGAGAGATCTCAGATTATTTTGAAGCAAGCCCTTAGCCTAAACCATATAAAGTTTTTGACATGGCTCCAACCTTTTAAAGTATTAAAACAATCAACCAAGTTGATTGATTCAAGTTCTGAAATTGCTCGAGCTCAAGAAAAGGTGAAAAAGGTGTGTTCAATATTATATTTGTAATATTTCTTTTCCAGAATGCAAGTAAATGCACTTTTTAAATGAGACATGTAATAAATGTGTTCAATATTATATTTGTAAACCTTGAAAACTAACTGGAGTTCAATTAAGTTTCTGATTCATGGGCATGTATTGAGTAGATGAATATCTCAGCAGCTACAAGAGTTCAAGAATGCTGATTAGGTTGCAGTTTGTCAAATTTGATATTTTAAAACCTATATTGAAGCAAGATTCCATACCGGCAACCACATATGATGGCTATTTGTGCTATTACAGTTTTTTGTGCTTAATTTCTTATCTGTTCATTGATTTTGTTAAAGTATGAAAAACACTAGTAGTATATAGACTTGGACTCAAGGTTATGCTATAGTTTAGCTACAGATAATAAATAATAGGGCTGATGTCACATAGTGCATAAGTTTCATGACAAATCGTGTAGTGCTATGGCTCATTTCTCATGAATATTCAGTTTATCAAATTTTCATATTTTGCCATGGGTTTTCACATCATCTTTGGTTTATTAAACAGTGAACTTGTTTTCTCTTTAGATGCCATTGTCTAATTGCTTATCATGTGCTTTTTGTTGGTGATTCTAGGCATGGGATTACACCATTTACTCCATTGAAGGGACTTCTTATCCAAGGGCCAATTTTTATCAGTTTCTTTTTAGCTGTAAGTTTATTGACCTCATTTTAGGATGTTTTCTGTTGTGGGAACTACTTGATATATATACTTGGCATGGCCACATTCAACCTTTAAACTTCTAATGTTTTACAGATAGGTTAATTTGTTTTTGTTGCCTATAGATCTCAAACATGGTTGAGAAAGTTCCTTCTTTTAAAGGAGGTGGGGCATTTTGGTTTACTGATTTGACAACGCCCGATCCTCAGTACATGCTTCCAGCGCTAACGGGATTGACCTTCTTAGCAACTGTGGAGGTAACTTCCTACAATGTTTGTCATTACATGGAAAGTATGTTAGTGGATAATTAATTGTACAACTTAATATTTTGTTGACTCATATATATCTGAATTATAAAATCTGTTGTTGAAGTGTAATGTTTTATATGTAGTCTTTGTGACTGGCTTTTCTCTAAATCTTACATATAAGTTTTCAATTGGTCTAAGAGGGACATTTTGTCCGGCCAAGTTACTGGGCTTTCTTTTATGTTTTCTACTTCACTCATTGTATAAGGCACGTATACTTCTTGCCTGACTCAGACCTTTGTTGATTGGTACAACTTGTGCCAGCATGTTATTTATTTATTTTTTCCAAAAACGAAAAGAAAGCTATCTTACTGTGTCAAACGAGTTTATAGAGTGCCCCTAAGATCAGAGCATATCAATATTCAGTTCAAGGGGGAACTTTATATATCTTATTGATCCTACTGTGTGTAGGAAAGTTAGCTAGCCAATCAGCTGATCGATTTTCCTACTGTGTGTGGTTCTATGTTCGACAAACATGCCCAAATTATAACATAAATTCCATCATATCATTTGCACACCCTCCTTTCTCACATACGGCAGGCCTTCCCTAATGGCAAACGCTTCATTGAATGTAGTTGGCCTATTCCTTGTGTATCTGCACCCAACAAACAGAACAAACCCATTATTGTCTGAATGGAATAAAGTAGAATTTAGAATCTTCTTTTGTTTGTGTAATCTCAATTTTATATTGTTTTTCATTTCCAAACAAAATCAGTGTCATGGCTCTCCAACTTTTCTTTGGTCTTTGTTTGTTGGATAATTGATTTGGTATGGTTATCCTGAGTTCTTTGGCATAGTCATGGGCTTAATTTGTGGGTCACAATGTGGTTTTTATGGTCCATGTTGATCCTTTTTTTGGCATTCGTCTTCAGGTAGCCTCTCATGATGATGTTGTGATATCAAAGGATGAAACATAATTATTGTTTTTGGCAAACGTAATTATAGACATTAAAATTTGATTTGAGTAGAATATTTTTGTTAGTTTGGGTTTGATGATTCTTAGTTCTAGTTTAGGCAAACTGAGGTAACTTTCTGACCATTCAGCTTAACATGCAAGAAGGAATGGAAGGAAATCCTATGTTGAATACCATGAAGAACTTCTCCAGAGTTCTTGCATTTATGACCGTCCCGTTTACTGCTAACTTCCCAAAGGTAATACACCTATTGATATCTTGTTAAAGCCGTTAATCATTTCTTTATTATAGAACAAATATCTTCTTTGATATATCTTCTCTATCAGTTTGATGATGCTTTAGATGAAAGTGTACACCACTTACCATTTGCCAAAAAAAGAAAGTGTTTTATTTATTTTGGTTCTGAATGAATTCAAAGCTCGAAATCCCGTTAACTGCTGTTATGCCGTGATTCCATCTTTTGAATTTTATTTATCCATGTAGTGATGTTCTAATTAACATTTTGTTTTTTCCAGGCTATCTTCTGTTACTGGATTACGTCAAACCTTTTCTCACTTGGGTATGGTTTTGGTGAGTTGTATAAAAAAGCCAGCCCTTTCATGTAGTTCTGTTTTCTTTATGATCCTTTGTTGCTTCTCTGCCATTGCAGGTTTGGTAGCCAAACCCACATAAATATAATTTGTTTTTTGACTTGTTGACAGTGCTTAAACTTACACGGGTGAGGAAGTTCCTGAATCTCCCTGATTTAGTTCCTGAACCCACCAAATCTGCAGCTCAGCCAAACTTTACCTTGTTTGGTGCATCCAAGCCAATCTTACCGGCAGCCTCTCCACTACCACCAGCAAAGGACTCCGATCAAACTAACACACCTGCGAGAAGGCTGTCTTCATCTTCTGTTATCAGCCAACGGATAAGAAACCTAGAAAAGACAGTAAAGGCTAGAAATAAACATAAGAAAAGGTAAAACCTGCAAAGCTCATGGAAATTTTTGGCTACATAATGGAGGTATTCAGCATGCAAAAACCGTTCATACCGGTGTTATAATAATTAACAACTAAATGGAAAATAAAATTCTTGAATGTATTTTTTATATTGAATTTTGCTTTCACCTGTATGTGTGTATTATCCCCAACCTCTTTAGTGGAGAATAGCCGCCTGGGAGATGTAGGCAACTTTTTATGTTCTGAAAGAAGAAATTTTGCAGTAATGCTTGGGCGAACATGCAGGAGGAATTGAGCAGATTGGGTGATCAGTCGATTTGAGAGTTTGTACCTCTGTACATTTATAAAATTTCTTTTTCGCGTTTGACAGCCTTTCGTGATTTTACTAAAATTTGTCAGGCACACATTTAATTGTATTATTCAGCACAATGAGTCACTTTTGACGGTGATTCTTGAACAGGAATGGGTTATAGACATGACGAGAATGGATTGATTTGGCCTTTAGACAATAGCAATAGTTAACATATGGTTTAACTATTGAAGTTCTAGTTTAGACCATACCAGGTGTTTTCCAAAGAACAGTTGCCGAACGGTGTACGCATACTTGCCTTCAGGATGCTCCTGGCAGTCGGCACCTTCGCTAGCATGGCAAAGAGAACAAGTCTTTTCCAAATTTTCTGCATCCAGAAAGTAGAGGACCCAGACGTCTAAGATGACTAAGTTCACATCTGAATGTTACATGAGTTACCATAATCGAACAAACTTAACTATAGTCAGCTGAGGAGTCTGAACGATCATTATGATGCAAAGTTTATATTACAAAGCAGAAAAAGAAACCACAATCAGAAGTTAGTTGCTGCTAAGTAAAAACTTATTCGGTATCTCACTTGTGAGCATATCCATAATTTACCAGCCAGTATATGCTCGCTACACCGCTCCCAATTCGACCAGTAGATTCTAAATAAATGGTTTGCTTATTTTTCTTTCTAAGAACCCTTTTCTGTAAATATACTTTAGTCATGATATTACGGTATGGTATGGTATGGTAATGCTACCCACCGCTCCCCGTTAAGATCAGAATAGTTATGAAGCCCAGGGAGCGAGGCTCCAGAAAATGCATCAGCTGGTGGTACAACCAACCCTAGTCTGATAACTCGTATATAAAGATGCTCACCACATATATAGTCAATCCATCAACATGTAAATTCATAATTACACATATCGATATATGTAAAATGAATCATACTCCTTTTTACGCTCCATGCCAATTTGCATCAGTAGCAATAAAATAGGAACTAAATTCCGACAACAACATCTACAAAGCTATTACAGCTCTATCCGGTACGTACTTCCTTGTATCACTAGCTCCTAAAAAGGCCGATTGCACGAAAATACAAAAATTCTGAATTAATATTTTCATCTCATAGAGGCCATGTCGGCATAAAACACGGAAGCTAATCATTCATACCTTGTGCCACGCAAGAAATGAGCGTTGACAACAAGAATGACTAAAGAAAAGCATCCATAAATACCGCATGCTATGCTATGCTATGATGATGCACATCATACATTGAGGCAAATACGAGTACATCTCGACAACCAGAACGAAAGCGGCGATATTTGAGAAGGCTCAGCTGAAACTGATTCTGGCCCCCAATCTGCACCTATTCTTTCTCTAAGACTCCTCGCCGACTGACCATCAAATAATATGACACAAGAAAGGAACAACCAAACAAGACACGGACCAGAAAATGAAAAGCAGATACCAAAGTCTCGAGGCAAAGGCAGATAGGCAAAGAAGGGTACATCACTTTTGTACCTGACGACGCATGCCTGACCGCATTGTAAGCATCGCATCATGGTGTGATCCATGATGGTATTTATACAAGAAAACGTTCTTGATCGTAGCATTCATGCAGCCGTGTTTCATGATAGCATTGCAAACTCACGAACAACCCGCCCCCCTCCCCCCAGTAAACATATCTCAAGAACTTAGAAGCATGAGTAGATGGGCGTAGCGGGGTAATTCGAATGAGAAATGTCTAATCGCACTATCGATACTTGTTGACCAAGAATCACGGTATCACATGTGGTATACAAGACAAGAAAACATGCTTGATCGTAGCACTCGTGCAGCGGATGTCTCAAGACAAGAAAGCAATGCGAAATCGTGAACAGAGCTAATATCCTTACCATGATCGGGTAATCCAGCCCCTCCCCCCTCCTCCAAGTACACCTCTCAGAATCTTCTCAAGGGTCGAAACCTCCGCCTGAGATCACACCAAAAGGACGACTCCAAGAACCGAAACCAAAGAAGCGACATCCAAGAACCAAGAAACGAAAGCTCGGATTAAAGGTTCCGGATCCCACCGCCTATGGTCATCACACCAAGAACTCCAACAACCGGAACGAAAGCAGCGAAACAAGAAACGAAAGCTCAGCCGAAACGTACCGGATCGCCGCAGTCATATCCAAGTCGGCGCCAGCCAGCAAGCCAGCCTAGACGAGGACGGCGGTAGGAGACGCGTCGAGAGGAGTCACCGACGGCGGCCATACCGCTGCAGAAGAAGACAAGATTGATCCTTTCCGCCGACGAGTGGAGGCAAAGTGCTCTAAGAAATGCCCTCCTCCTCCTCCTCCAAAGAGACGAATTCTTGAAGGACGACCGGAGGCAAAGTGCTCTAAGAAACGGCCTCCTCCCCCTCCAACGAATTCTTGGAGGAAGTTTAAAGGACGATAACAGAACATATGGAACCTGCCGGACCCGTCTTTTTTATTCATTACAGATAATAAACACACACGTTTTAACAAATATAATAATATTAAATAACAAAAATATTAGCTATACTTGCATGATACTAAAAGGAAATACGATATCGCCGATAACACAGAAAATTTAAAGGTCTCTTATCCGAGAACTATACTCATTTAAGGCTCCTGAAATCCCATTCGACCAAATCGAATCGGGTCGATCAGGACTGAAAATACCATTCTACAAATAAATGCTAGAACAGATTATGGAGTTTGAAGCAGGTCATCATCTTATTTGACGGTGAAATGCTGAACCGGAGAGAACAATATGAAGCAACACCAATAACATTGTAATTGAAATGAGGAACAGAAAGAAAGACTGATGTTGAACACGACTTTTATTCGTGATGAAGTGTGTTTCACATCATAGTTTTATACTATTGACACAAATAACATATCATTCATGAACATTAGGCACACAACACACAAAATATGAGGTTTCTGTTTCTTTTTCTTTTGCAATCATACAGAGTCCACTTCGAATTGCGAGCTAAGTAGGCAATAACAAACATATCCCATAAGCAGGCATCATCTATACCTCCTCCCTTCCGTGGTTGTTGTTCTTTATTATGTTAAACTTGCAGAGCGGGCAAGTCGCATTTATGTGCAGCCATTTATCTATGCAGCCGCAATGGAAATGGTGACCGCATGGGAGTTCACGCAGCTCTACACCGTCCTCGTAGGCACAGAGGCAGATGCAGCACTCCTGCAGGTACAGGAGACAGATTGGTGGCATTGGGTTTCATGCAAGAAAATAAAGCTCATAATTTCCAGCTATCAAATTAACAAAACGGATATAACCCATACAAATCAACGACAGAATATAACTACATACAATGTTTTGGATAAGTTAACATCGATTGGTTCCCTTGAAATATGTTGAATTTAAAATGGATAAAATCTCACGAAATACCAACATTGGCTGCAAAGAGGCACTCGAAACAAAGTGAAATATCTGTCCAAAGCTTTGGATGATATCACTTCCAATGACAGTACCAAATCATGGTGAAACCTACATACTGTTAGGAGCTTATATAAACAATCAGATGACATTGGTGGGAGAAGGGTACTCAAATCAAACTAATACTAATCTGGAGCTGTAAAGAGTATTACAGGCACTCTAAAACATGCAAGTCGCTGACGACGAACAAAACTGTGGTGATATGAACTGCATCAAAAGATTACAGAAACCTCTCTTTCTTGGAAATGTTTTCATGTTTAGTAAGTGTAAAGTAAGATGCAGAGGTTCATGAGAAAAGTTGGATGAACAGAAGTCCCCATGATTACAGTACTAATAGCATAAAGACTCTTCATACAGAGGAGCCCTTATTTTTTACATCATTATAGTGGTAATAAAATAAAGATGATCCATGTGAGCTTAACCGTAAGTGACAAATAGAGTAGAGAGAACACCAGGTATTAGAAAAACAAAAAATTAAGATATTTAACAGAATCAACCAGTAGTAGTATCTTCGCACTTACAACTCTCATTGAGATCTACAAGTATTTAGAGAATTTTACTTACTCTGAATTCTTAGGTGCCTGACTAATAATAAATCCATACATGATTAAGCAAAGTAACCGGAAGTAAGTAAAAATGTAAACCTTAAGAGTAGACAGACAGGAAAGCTTACAGCATTGTCTGCTGAAAGAGTGCGCTCAACGGGTGGATCACTGCCACACTCCGTCATGATTCCACCAAAAGGTCCTGAAATCTCATCAATTTTTTCAGAATCTCCAATCTTACGAAATTTGTACTTTGAAAGTTGGCTTATATCATCTTCAGATGCCCCTTCCTGTCTTGGAAGTGAAATGAATGCATCACATACTAGACATCATAAAATTCATGGATTGAGCTGCCACACTACCGCACCATATGCTCCCATCAACCACATGGCATATTGGATATTGTTTTTCATGCCTCAAAATATAATCAAAGAACTACGATGGCACAACATGCCATAAGTACCACAGAAAAAATTGTAGAGATGGCCAGCAGACATAGCATGTGGCATACTGATGTACACCCTTGTCATGATGGTAAAATAAATCTCCATCTCCATATCCCCCATAAGTAATTACAAAAAAACCGATTGTCGGACAGACGTTTAGAAAAATAACCCATGTAAAGCTGGTCCAGCAGTTAGCATTACAATAATTTGAATATTTTATTAAAAAGGTATTGGACAAGGAACCTCATGTCCCATAAAAAAGGCAAATTAATATAAGATGGAGAACACGTCAATGAAACTACAAAGACTATTGCCTAACTAGAAAAGCTAAGAGTGCAAGAAAAAGAAAAACAATAAACATTAATGATAATACCATAACAATGAAGTACTAACTGGGGTTGGCGCCTGTAATTTTACTAAATCAGATCCAGAGCATACAATTACCACATAAATGACATCTGCAACAATTTTAAGAGATAAGGGCATCTATTAATTTATTCCAGTTACATACAATAGTTTATTTTTCAATCCTTATCTTCATTATGGATGAAATTACTCTGACAAGAAAATAAATTTTACGTCTAACAAATTGTTCCAAGTCACATTTATCAAGCAAAGGCTGTAGATACAACATTACAACACGATATAGATATGAAAGCATAAAGGTGGCACACCTGATCAGCAATGGCATACAAAATCGCAATGATGCAAGGCAGACAGCAGCAAACAGCTATGCCAATCACACACGCCAAAGCAACGCAGAAAACGACAAAGAACACATCAAACGCCAGAAAAACTATGCACAGCCTGCAAACAAGAAAGGAGCATAGTTATTCAATACTAGAGTTTAAAAATGACAAGAAAGAAAATTCTATATTTTAGCAAAACCAGTAAAGTTGGGGTGCATCACGGGTCAGCGCTTGGCCTCCAGCAGATACCCAGTAAAATCCAATAATCCACCATATAAATGAGAACATTGTATTTACTGATTCCAGATGCTTTATACAACTGCCAAAACAGGTAACAAAAGACATGATCAAAAAGTAAGCATGGTATTCATGATTAAAAAGACATACAAACTTGAGATAGTCTTGTATCCCTAAAAGATACAAAGGTTAAGCATCTGAAGACATACAAATCTGATAATTTACAAGGGACATTTATTCCTAACTATGGTCCTTGTCCTCTAGTGTGGGGATCTATTTGCAATATGCATACAAGTGTTAAGAGTTAAAATGCAACACGTTGCAGCATACAGCATCAAGACTTGCCATTCCAGCACAAAAAAAATGGCAAGGTATAGCGGACATCATATATCAAAATTTAGATAGATGTAAATTATTAACTAAGTTAATAAATTTACTTCCATATTTTTAAGTCTTCTTTAAAACTAAAAAAAACATCTATGCAGCAATCAGGTGATAATTGCATGTATGGCTACTAAGAAGCAAACACATGTGGTAGGATATTTCATTGCCTCCACAGCATATTTTGGAAGCGATAATTAGAAACAAAGAATAGACAAAAGCAACCAATATATGGGATTCCTATCACTTTACAGATAAAGGAGAGTCAAATATACGTGGTGATACACTTCTCTCTGAAAGGGTATTTTTTTCGTGATTCCAACCCATTGCAACTACCATCAGAGTAGTCTTCTAAACACTGAAAACAGAAAAGAACATTAAATCAGAGAGACACTAGACCCTTTATCTTTCACGAATCCAAGTTCATAGAGCTTCAGATATATTCAGTAACACATATTTTACATTCTGTATTGCTATTCCTGCACCAAAACTGCCTTTTGGAGCTCTATTTTAAGCAATCAGCTCTTAAACTGATCAAACTCAATTCTACCATGACTATAGATAACTATAAGAATGGTTATAGAGGACCAAAATGTGACAAAGAAGACATGAGTGAAGAATCAAAGAAGACCAAGAAAATAGATTTTTTTTTTCCTTAACTCTCATGGTTTTTTCAAGAACAAGCAACAAAGCCCCAGAAAGAAAAGAAAGAAGTTGCTATCTAGGAACATTATTATCCTAAAATGAGGTTTGGAAAATGCATTGTTATCACGTTTGAACATTTCTGTATTTTGAGGCTTCTCAGTTCACTGGTATCAATTTATGAAACTGTTTCTATGGAAGGATAAAAAATCATAATAGAATTAGTCTCACGATCAAAATGATCTTTTACAATAACAAGTCATGCCAATTACCAGACAATAAAGTTGGATATGTCAGTCTCTTTGTCCAGTTACTCTTGTTGAATCACATAGTACATGTCTTTCCTACAATCTTCTTGCCATACCATAAAGAGAATCTAACATACTGAAAGATAGCCCATGTAGCGCATATCCTAAGGTGACAACCGATGTAAATTACAAGATAATAATAATAATAATAATAATAATAATAATAATAGAACATTAAAGGAAACAA
Organism: Musa itinerans; assembly: GCA_001649415.1. Taxonomy (NCBI): domain Eukaryota; kingdom Viridiplantae; phylum Streptophyta; class Magnoliopsida; order Zingiberales; family Musaceae; genus Musa; species Musa itinerans. Next base: position 42,828 of record LVTN01000878.1, on the reverse strand, counting down.
GCATACCTTTGATTCAAAAATCAATAGAAAACCACCAATATATAAAATGATTCTATGTGCATGCCCATAACAAGAAGGGGAACTAACTCTAATAGTTTGTTAGCATTATAGGATAAGCCAACATTTAAGCCCCTTACCTAGGATTATCATCGTATTGGCCTTGCTCATTTTCTGCAGCTTCTCCCACCCGCCTTGGTGAATTTGAAGCCGAGCTCCTTCCGCTCCCACCCCCTTCCTCGTCCAAAATAGCTCCCCCGCGTAAGTGCCTCCGCCGGTACTCAATACAAACACAGACCATATGAAGCACGCACTGCAGCGCATACCCCACGATCCACAGTCGAAGAGGCATCGACGGCGTCTCATTCCGGCTCAGGACGAGCACCCCAACGGCCACGCCCACAAACGCCAAGTTCCAGAGGATGTCGAGGAACACCACGGGCTTGGAGTAAGCCCAGTCGGTCTGCCGCTCCTCCAGATGCTCCGCCGCCGTCTCCCGCACCATCATCGACGGCTCCCGCATCATTTGCCGGCTGCTCGTCCGGCGGAAGAACCAGGCGGCGCGGAGGAGTCCACCGCGCCGCCCGGACCGTCTGCCGCCGTTCTGGGTGCCGAGTAGCGGAGCAGCGTCGACGCTGGCGTTCCCGCCCGGGTTCGAAGACCTCGCCGTCGCCATCCTCAAGATGGACGAATTGTAATCGGAGAAAGAAACCCTTGTCCTAGCCCTAATCGATCCGATCCCCTCGAATCATAATCCGAGACCCCTAAGCGAAAGAAGGGGAGGAGAGCCTTCGATTTCGATAGGAAGGAATGGGTGGATCGCAGTAGCGCTAAGAAGAGCGAGGCGAAACCGTACCACCTTGAACGTGACCAGCCGTGCGGCCAAAGAATTATCGACACGTAGCCGTATCAACGTACAGAACTCCCGGGTCGCGGAGCACTGGATCAGCTTAATTCGCGGTGGCTGAAGCGTTACTTTAATCACTTCATAAACAGTTACTTAATTACCAAATAATGGCAATTTCTTAATGCATCAGTGGATTAATTATCACCACACTGCATCAAACCTTTCGATGTCCCAATTATCGATCAATGCAAAAAAAAAAAAAAAAAAAAAAAAACATTGTTATACATAAGATCGATAATATCAAAATTGTGAAGAAGTAATCATTTACGACTTAAAATATTTTTGTCGAGATTGAGATTTATAATTATTTAGTTAAAAATATATATAATTGAATTAAAAATAATTATTTTTATTTATAATTTTGATAAAGGTGTTTTTGGATGGTGACGGGTAGATGGCTGCCATGGATCACATGAGCCTCGTGATTCTGCTACGTTGGCAGTCACCACAGCAGACTGTTTCAGATTTCTTGGATTCTTCCATTAAAGTAGTATGCCTTCTTTTTCTTGCACAGAAGAGACTATGATATGGCTCATGTTAGACTGTTGCATCTATTTCTTGAAGTTGTGCACAGGTACAAGGCACAGCATCGGTTGAGGAGAAATAGACCTGTTATGATTCATTTCTTACGTAACAACGATACTAATCTTGGATTCCTTATCATGACTGATTCAATACCACTAAAAGATAGATACATGATAGTTATTTAAAGAAATTGACCTGAAAATGTAATCAAAATAGAATGAAGTTATTAAAAGATTAAATTTAAGTTGCAAAATCAAAATTGAACTTCAATAAAATCGCTCCCGAGTCATCAATAATTATATTTTGAAGATTATAAATAATTTCAATTTGAGATAGTATTCTTTTTTTAATTCAATTATGTTAGTGGTGATCAAATCGATTAAAAAATAATATTTTTTAATTCATAATTTTATCTCTCTAATTAATCTAATCATCCATAAGATGCATTCATCATGTATAATTACTTTTACTCTTCTTGAAGTTCCATGATGATAATGGGAGGAGTTTTATCTTTACGTTGTCTTATTGTTAATTTATTTGTTCCTCCTATATCTAATATATATATATATATATATATATATATATATTAAGTTTAGAATGATATTTGTGATTTTCTTTTGAGAATGTCAAATCAAAATTTTGGTTTGATTCAATTAAATTAAACTGGTTAATTTAAAATTTATATGTTTTTAAATTACTTAAATTAAAATTTGATTAACTAGTTAATCGAATCCAATTAATCGGTTATAAATGTAGGTCTGAAATGATTTTGATTCAGAGTAATTTATTTTAATCAAACTGAATTTCTTTTTTTTAGTTTGGTATGATTTGGCTCTTAATAATTTGATTCGAACTCGAACTAATTTGAAGATTCCTATATAATATTTTAGATATATGATGAATGATAATGAAGAATAGTTTTGATAATTTATGATGAAAAATAAAAAGGGATAAATAAATGTGATGGTGTGATTGTCAATGATATTTTTATCATTTGACTACCGTATATAATATAGGGTGGCTCGGATGTCTATCGACACTTGATCTGTATAAAGATAAAGGTCGATTAGGACTTTAGAAAGAATCGAAGTAAAATTATATCATAACCTATTTTAGGTGTTAAACTCATCGGATGAGTGGATTTGGTATACTGTCACAATGTGTCAAACGAAAAGAAATATGAACCTAAACTAAAATTTGTGTTTGTGTTCGGTCCGGATATGGATATGATCCACTAATTTTATACATGCTTTTAAATCCTATAATCAATTGATCAACCTATGATCCAATTCACAAAGTTATGTTTATCTTAATAATATTAATGGCTAAGGAGAAGAGGGTGGGTAGGATAGATACGAGATGTTGTTCGGCCAATGGGTGGGGCCTCGTCGGCAGCATGGCTTTAGTACACCCCACTTGTGGAGCTTCATTTGATTGCCGTGGGGGGTTCCATCCATCTGCCATTCAAAGTCAAATTCCTCCTAAAATTAGCTTCAATCAAACTATGCACTCGGGTGGGTGGCCCTCTAGATTTTATTTTCTTTTTTTCTTAAAAATATTATTATTATTATTATTATTATTATTATTATTATTATTATTATTGAGAGGCGATCGATTATCCCAATCATTTTGTTATGGTAGATTGCTCCTTTGAGTAGATAAATTATGGTTAGCGAGTTCAATCCTTAATGAACGAGATATGTTCTAATATACCTTTTTCTTTCTAAATGTAAAACTGCATGTATATAGTTTAGTGTATATGTATCATTGTATAATCTAAAACATATATATATATATATATGGATATATTTTATTATAGTTAATCACCATCAATTAAGTATTACAGTTGATATTGATATCCTTATACTTTTATTATTATATACAAATATTATGCACGTTTTAGATATTTTAATATCTTTTAATTTAGAACCATTTGTGGTCATCAAATAGCTTTGTGAATAAAAATAAAATAAAATAATTATTAGATCAATAATAATTTTTTTGATCTAAGTGTTAGACATAAGAAATGTGTTTTACTAAGATGAGAATATTAAGATGCATGTATGAGTTATAAAAAAAAGTATTTTTATTTATGAATAACTAGGTATTATTTTTATAAAATATAAAATAAAAGATAATAATTTAAGATGATATGAGTAGATTGTTAGAAGAGATAAAATAATTATTTATTAATGATACGATGAAAGATAGAAGAATATAAAAAAAACCTTAATAAAAATTATAAATACTCTTAGCTTAGTTAAAAATATGACTCTCTATAGACCTTGACGGTGGCATATAGATCTTGATTTAAGTGATCTTTATACTATGAGACTTTACGAGTTTGATAATATTATTGAAATATCTTTTAGTTTAAGTTGAGTAATGATAACTAAATTAAAGGCTCATCCCCTCCACACAATTCACCGTCTCAATACCATCGGCGGTAACAACAGATAACCCCTGTTCCACGGCCATGGATCAGAATGTGGAGCACTACATTCCGAGTCACCTCCATGCCGGTGTTGTCGCCGACGGCTTGAGCCAGCGTTGCATTCTCTTTTGGTCCCTCCCCCGCCGGAACACGTATCGATAAGGACGATCTACACGCACGGCCGCTGCCACCGCTCCTTTTAGCCCGTGTGAGGTCGCTGACCATGTTGCGAATAACACACTCGGTAATCGTTGGACCCAACAGCTACGCCAAACCTATCGCGAACAGTAGCCATCCATCCACGCGTACGTAGTCGGAGGTGGGGAGGCAGAGGAGTGCGGTGGAGACGAGGAGGTCCCTTCTTCCTTCCACGGGGCCGTCGGATCCACGCGATTGGACTCGGTAGATTACAGTCACTTACTTCCATGGAACGAACAAAGGCCTGGGGAAACACTAAAGCATTGGAATCGGTGGAATGGCACGATCAGGTAGCAGTCGCTCGATTGAATGCCTCCTCGTTCATGGAGAGAACGTGGAGTAGCCGGCACTCCCCCACCGACACCATTCAAACCCCCGACCTGCTTTGTCCTCTGATTTTAATTGGATCAACACTGTTGACTCGAGGAAATCACAGATTTGAACTAGATAGATACAAGATGACATTGTTAGTTTGACATCATTCAAGAACAACCATGAATCTGTGAAGCAGGATTTTGTGTTCGAGGTCATCAGATTCTGAGAGGCATCCCTAACCTGTCCAACCTGCCTGATCCAGGGTAGGCCTTGCTAGAGAACTTGGCGCGCAGAGAAGACGAGCTTTGAGCTGATGATCTTTTGAGAGAACCAGGCTTTTCGCTCTCGGGCCTCTGCTTCGGTGCGCTCTGAGACCGCGCTTTCGCCCTCGACGACTCCGTGTTGGCCATGTAGTTCGGGTAGTCTGCGTATCCATTGAAGAGGCTGCGCGAGCACTCGCTCCGCGAAGGCGTGAAGAGGCCCTTCCTCGCGTTGCCGGGGAGGGATGAGGCAGAGTAGAACTGCGGGCTTTCACCGACGCCGGACTCTACCGGGAACCTGAGGGAGCCCAGGCATTGCTGCATGTCGACGGAGGAAGGGCTGGGAACAGAGTGGTGGAGGGTGGTGGAGTCCTTCGAGGGCGAGTCGGGTGCGGCGGCCGTGAAGCCGCGGCTGTTGTGCTCTGAGGTCAAGCTGGAGCACGAGTGCTGGTGGTGGCTGCTCCTCTTTTGGCGGAATTGTGGCTTCCCAGGGTCTACTTCCAGGATCTTAGCGTTCCTCTCGTCGTCCATGGATGCGAAGCTTCCTGTCTTCTTGGCGGCTTCTCGACTGTCCCAGTACCTCTCCTCCATCCACCGATCCAGCCAGTTCCATGCTGCCATATCTGCTCTGTCGCAATCGACTGCGTCCCTTCCAGCGGGCTTCGAAGAGTTCCTCTGCAGACGAGAACAGCATGAAGCGATCACTCACGCAACCTCCGACACCAGGGTTCAAGAACTGAGATTTACCTTGAGCATGCAGGACCTATCAGTGGCATTTGTTCGAACACTCGGTTCGTATTTCTCAGGAGTCGGAGGACCCTGAACACAAAAAGGCAAACACTCCGGAGCGATCGAACTGGAAAAGGAACGACGATTAGAAGAACAGGGATCGGAGAAGAAGACTTACAGCATGAGGTCGAGGAGCTTTCTCAGACATGCTCCTCTCGGAGCGGAGGGCTCGGCATGCCCGAGCTCGGGCCTGGACTCGCACCAACGCCTGCATGCATCGCAGAGTCTCTGCGGCCTGTTTCCTCACGATGTTGCCTCTGACCAACGCCTGGAGCTTCACCAGCCCTCTCAGCGCCCTCAGTGCTCTCCTTGCCTTCGCAGAACCAATTAGTCAGTCATCTAACCCAAAAATTATGCAATAAATTTCATCAAACAGGGAAATAGGCTCATTTGCTGAAGAAATCGGATTGGCGCGTCGATACCGCGCTAGTTGTGAGTAGGGAATCAAGCCCAAAATATAGCCATCTTTCTCAGACAGGACCAGAGAATTCATGGCGTCACAGTGATCATTGCAAACACGAGAGAAGAACCCTATGACAAAGAAGGCGGCTATGATTCTAAGTCCATTTGTGGCTATTACCACCATGAGATGATACTATAAATGCAAAAGCTAAAGCGACGGAGCAAAAGAGCTATGCTTAAATGAACCATGTCACTTTCTCCTCTGCGAGAGAGAGAGAGAGAGAGAGAGAGAGAGAGCTTGAGCCAACTAAAAGGAGGAGGGAAGGTCTGCGATGCAAAAAGATGGCAACTTTGAGGTAAAAGGAGCCATTGGAATGAATCACAGGCCAAAGCTTTACCCATGGCGTGCAAGTATCCAAATGCTTAGTTAATCCGAGATCAATGGAGTGCAATTTGGGGGTGAAATCGCATCTTGCAGCTTCGAGCAAACTCCAAATAACACACTCAGTTCACATAAAAAGATGTAATATGATAAGAAAATGAAGAGCTTAAGATGGAAAAGAAGCGGATTTTCTTGTAGATTCACATCAAACTTCGAACTTTATGGCTCCAATCGTTGCGAAGTGTTCTCAATTGAAACTTTCAGTAATTTTTCCCTCACTCTTTTGAGTTGATATCGAGAGAAAGGAAGAGAAAGGGGAGAAGACTAACCAGATAACCACGGAATGCAGACTGGATCTTGACTGCCGCCCACTTCTCCCGCTTCCCACCGACGAGCCCCGTCACAGGCCGCCCGCTGCTCGTCAGCCTCACCACGACGGCCGCCGCCTGCGCCGCGGCCACCGCGGCCTCGGCCACCGCCGCAGTCGCGGCGGCGACCGCGATCGCCCGCTTGTTCTGCTCCTCCTCGTTCACCACTGGCGCGGCTGCCGCCCGGTACGGCATCGGCGCGTCCATGTGTGGCCCCTTCTGCTCCTCGGAGGCCGCTGGCCGCGGAGGCTCTCCCCTCCGCTGCTGCGGCCGGCGCTCCTTCTCCCGGAACGATGTCACGAAGCCCCACCTCCGCTTCTCCTTGTGCTCCGCCGGGCGCTCGCCGCGGTCGGCCTTCTTCCCCGCCAGGAGCCCCCGGAGCCACCTCGCGGCGCGTCCCATCCGCTCACCGCTCCACCGCAAGCGGTGACCCAAACTCTCCGGTTATGGCCCGGCCCTGTTCCCCCTGTAATACACGAAAAGGACAACCAAAGAGCGGGAAATCAAATCCGAAACGAGAAAAAGCAGAAAGGCGAAGGAAAGAAGAAGACTTGGAAGAGTGGGAAAAGTGTACCAAGGAGTCAGGGCAGGGAGACTGCAGCGTGGGGGGACGGAGCACTCTCATAACTCTCATTTATATTAACATCAGCTCTCTCACGCTATCTCTCTCTCTCTCTCTCTCTCTCAACCTGTAATTGTCGTGGTAATACTCAACCTAATGTTCGACGAAGAAGAACGCGTCTCACGTGAAGTACCGGGATAGCCCTGCATCCGCTTCCTCCTCGTCCGCTGTGTCGGCCGTACCATTCGCTGACCTTGCTGCTACTCGCTTCTAGCTTCACGTGAGCAACCCACGCTACACGACGCTGCAGGCCCTACCCGCTGGTTCGATGGCAAATGGCAGCGGTTCGGCCACCGTTGGATCGTGATCCAAGTCTTAGGGTGTCCTTTGGCATGGATGTGCGACGGCGAGCGTCTACTTGGCGCCTTGCTTTTGTTCAACAACTTCTGGTTCCATACAAAAGTAGGCAACGATGGTGCTGACGACAGGGAGAGAAGAGCAGGGAAAGGCGATGTGACGCTTTGGTCGGAGTTCTTCAGTTCTCTCACGATTTATTCTCAGAAGACCAAAAAAAAACGGTGGGGGGGCGAAAATGGAAACCGAATTCGAGTATGAAGAACGATACAACGGGGGAAAAGCGAGTTCGATTCTGCTTCACGTTTGGAAGAGAACATGCGCCAAGTAGTTTAATGATGTAGATTTGGATTGTTCATGAGCGACCAGCCTCTGGCACCAGATCATGTGATTTAACATGTTTGTTAGTGATTCGAGGCAGAGATCGTTACAGCTTATCACTACCACCGACAAGACATCCGACGACGGAAAAGATGAAGTGGTAATTAAAACATTTGTCACCATTCCACCAAATAATTGAGAGAAGACCACCGGTGGTCTTCCTCATTTCTTCCCTTAATTTACCCGATATCCATCACCTAACAAGTTGGGTACCCATCAAAGCAGTGCTTTTTATTTCCGGTGCTATAATTTTAAGCAGAATTTATAAAAGAGCAAGGCAGGAATCTAAGTCAATTAAGCATACAGTAAATATTAAAAAAAAATTAAATGCCATTCCTAGTCAAAATATTATACTAAAAGCTTATGCACAGTAGAATTATACTAAAACCAGAATGTAAAATTACCAGTTAACCTTGACCAGAATCTCATCATCTTTCTTAGATTTCAGATAAAAAGAATTGTCATGTTAATCAACATGCAAGGTACTCTGATAATTGCCTGAACGGTTATATGTGTGAAGGTGTTTTCATCCTCAAAAGTATGTACATAACCGCTATTGCAACAAAATATATTACCGACGCACAGGAGTCATTGTCCTGCAAATACATATCAATGTGCTGATGTGTACAATGGACTTGAATACAATGCAAAAGAATAACAATCATTTTCCATCCATGGTGGGTGCAAATCTAAAATCTCCCGTCATGAAATCACCTTTAAGCTTCAAGGTTTCCTTGCTGCCCTGGTGATGCATTCATGTTTGATCAAATTTGCACGGACCAACATGGCCCTAACATCTCTCTCGAACTCGACACCGGTTTGTAGGACACGCTGGAAGGTTGCATTTCTTTGATCAGCATGCCTCGCATAAAGAATTTTGTTGTGAGAATCTATCCGAGCCTGTAGCCAATCCACATACCAACAAAGTTATCATATCCAACCAAACTGGAGACTTAACATGCAGAAAAAGGAACTAATTCGGATATCTTCTTAATTAACAACAAATATAAAGCAAGCATTTCACAGATATACTTAGGTTCAATGAAAAAAGAGACGTCGACTTACTTGAATTTGGTTATCAGTAATTAAAGCTTCCAGTTCTTTCTCTAACCCAGCAACATTAGTTTTGAAGGCACCAGCCATCGTATGCAGATCAACAGAAATGAATGGAATTGTATACTGAATAATGGCTTTGTGGCGAATCTCAGTGTAAAGTGTCTCAACATGATCATGCAAATGGATATCCAGTAGTAGATTTGGTTTAAGGTTCTCGAGATACTCCAGGCATGAGGCATAGCGACTGCAGTGAAACATTGTTCTTAGAATGAGCATAAAAAATGTTAAACCCAAAATTAGAGTTCTGGAACTCAAAAAGCACACAAAATTTTAAAGCAATCCAGCACTATGTAACTTGCAGTGAGATCAAAGGAATGCTAATTTTAAGCAAGTGATTCGACATGTAAACATGTTGAATTAATTTAGCAGGATCTAATGTGTTTCTTCAGGAAGCTTATGGATCTCATGGTGAAAATATCTTTTCAAATGGTAAGTTAAGTGCCTGAATCTGAAAAGTGCATAGAACTTTAAACGATAAGAAATCTATGATAAATAAGCTAAAAAAATAAGCTTGATTAAGAATTTAGACTAAGACTGATGCATCAATTAATTAGACGGATACATGCCGAGGAACTTTCAAACGATCAATATCTTTCTGTGTTCTACTTCATCTCCAAAGAGGTGAAAAACCTGAAAAGTCCAGTCTCACCTTGCATAGAAGTCATTAATAAGTTCTCTTACTTCAGGCACCAACTCTAAAAAATTTCTGAAATTAACGTTATCAATGACTTTGTTCTGGCAAGGAAAAAAAAACAGTAAATACAGGATGGATGAACGGAAGGTAAGAAGGAAAAACAATTAACATTAAAAAGAAACAAGGAAAGACCTTAAGCTCTGTTCGATCAAAAGAAGCAAGCGCACAAAGCCCACCACATATAGCAACATCTTGTGGTGCTATCACCTCAGTGTAGTTATTTCCTAGTTCATGCCCAGTCTCCAAAAACTGTAGAATTATTTGAAACCATTAATTAGAATGTATAAGAAAGGGCCTAATAAGCAAAAAACATCATTTCTGTTGGCACTGATGTAACATGATAGGTATCTACGAATGGAACCCCAAACAAAAAAACAATTTTAGATTTTAAAGAGATATCGTAATTGCAGTTATTACAATACCATTCACCTCAGATTGTCCATAAAAGTAGTAGATTCCACAAACAGAAACATCAGAAAAACTTCCAATCAATTGTGATGAAATAATTAAATTTAAAAATTACATGATGAGAGAAAGTAAATAAAGCCTACACATTATTCAACCTTTGAATATTCTGCTCAGCATCAAAATAGAAAATAAAAAATTCAACGTCACACCCAATTATAATAAATATGAGATAACAGAATGTAAACAGATAGACAAAAGCTACCTCTGTGGCGTGAGTACAGTTACTAATAATCTCCTAAAATTTTCTTATGATATTTTCTAATTTTACATAGTCAACAGGAAAGAAATGTGGTTCTGAAAATTAAGTTCAAGATCAGCCTAATAGCCTTGGTACAAACTCTTTACATTGATAACACATCAGAATTCTGCAGGCACAGATGGGTGGGCATAAAGACCATAAATATATGAAAACAACAATCTTTCAAATTCCTAAGAATCAGTATCTAAGGACCCTACCATAAAAGTCATATAGCATACCACGAAAGTTCCATAAGGCCACTACTGAAGTAACTTGTCAGACTGATAAAAAAGGTGATACCAGTGAAATTAAGAGGGTGCTTATCTAGATGCTCAGGCTAGGCGAAGCAAGACCTGAGCACCTCAATAAATCCTATGCGAGGCACATTTTAGGTGATTACCTTAACAGAAGAGCTAGGCATCCCAAGAGCTCGTCTGGGTTGGCTTGAGCTACCCAAATCCCCAACCTGGTCCAAATCCAATTTATCAATTCCCTCCTCAGCCTAATCAACATTTTTCAATCAAGAAGAAACCTCCTTATAGTGGCAAATCCTTCTTTTTCGGCTTTCCTTTTTTTCCTTGGGAAATCATAACGAATAATGTAGAATTATGGAAAACGTTACCAATTGACAATTTACAATGTTTGCAAATTACCTATAAAACAAATAGGAGTTATTCAAACAAGAAATAAAGTACAATAATCTTGCATAACTTCTCCCTCCCAAACCCAATCTGGACCTGATTCAAACCCAACAACTGCCACAAATAACCAACAACTAGGCTCTGCCCTATCATTTATCATTGACCTTCCACCCCCAGCTTCTCTTTCCATTCACTAATATCTTATTTCCTCACCTCTCTCTTCTCTTTCTACCCTCTTCTCTCTTTCCTCCGTCTTTCTCTCCTCTCCATGGATGCTAGGCTGACATCATCATCATCTTTTGTCTCTTGTCTATTCCCTCTTTCCTCCTTTTACTCTCCTCTCTCTCTCTCTTGACCCTCTCCGCTCTCTTCTCTCCTGTCCCTCTTCTTCTCTGCATACAGCAATCAGCATTGTCGATACCCTCCTTTCTCTTCCCGTTCTCTCCTCTTCCTATCCCTTCTCCATCCTTCTCTTAATGGCTTAATTAATCAATTTAACAAGACAATTTAAGCTAAAATTTAGGTACAATGATAATTATAGGTTAGTCAAAGAAAACATCATCAGGTAACATTAAAAAGGATATTGTGTGAAGGTACAACTATCTAGGGGATCCAAAAGACACTAATGTCATCACTTGCACATTTCGTGGCTATACCACTAGAAGAGGAATATTTTGGGTAGAACAATATCAAGTTCTTGTATTGATAAAATGATATGAAGCTTAATTTGATTAGACTTATATTCTTGATTACCTTTGCGTTGCTTGGGCAAGTACCTAGGCGAGTGCCTAGCATTGACCAATAAGGGATAGTATAGTGCCTAGTGCTTTTGACATCATTAGATGATACTAACAATGGCATTAAAAGATACAAATGTTGCAACAAACTTACCTTGCGAGCTGCAAGCTTATATTTTTTTGTTTCTAGGTGAGCCAACCCTGCAGCACATCGCAGTTTTGAATGGGTTACAGGATCCAACTGTTCTGGTGTTTGCTCTGCTTTACTGACATAATTGGAGACATGCATGAACTGGCTCAACTCGATGCTGACCAGAATAACATTCAAACACATGTGGATAATGTGTTTTGAGGTAGTGCAATAGTCACGTGTACGAACATAATTCTTGAAGGCATCACCAAGCTGACCATGAGCATAGAAAAAATCTGCTAAATCATTGAAACCCATTCTGATGCTTTCTTTGATCAAATTTGTCTGCACAAAAAGTTCAAGAAGACAGTTGATAATTCATAAAGAGACAAAAACATAAGATAATGAAGTAGTACATGAACTTAAGAGGAAGCATCACACAAGAGCTTCTAACAATGTATTGATACATTAAGACAATGATTTTAAGAACTTCATAAGTACATACCTTAAGCGAAAAAAATCAAGATCAGTCAAACTTGCTAAGGTACTTGTTAAACTTGAATCAAATAATAGCATTAGCTAGGACAATAAAAGGAAATTTAAAAATATCAAGATCAAGTTAAAAAGTTGACAGAGGACTTGACAATTATGTGTACACGCTATATCTTCAACAAATTCCGGCAGATAGTGAAGATTAAAGATGCTTACAGCAATACACTATGATGTTGGAAGTGGAAAGAGGAAATAAATTATTCAGATATGCTCTAAATAAGATTCTTAAGATAATAATCGTTCAAGCTTTAATGGTGCATTCAGATACACCTATGCAAGGTTTGTAATTTTGTACCGTACTAGAGTTTCAAGCTTTGCTCGATACAATACGGTACGGATGTACCAAACAATACGCCAAGGTATATATATTGATTTGTACCATGCGAGATAATATCGTAGAAAAAGTGAGCATAGATTATCCCACGAAACATGTCATGAAGAAATCCTCTCGATTATTATTCTAGCTATTAGAGGCAAGAGTCCTCTACCTCCATAATATCTAAACTTACGCTACTAATAATGAGTCTTGAGCGATCATAGTTTTTTTTTTTTTTAACCAGAAATCTAATTCAACTGATTGTTTTTAGTGAGGTCTTCTTTGGCTTCATCCACAAATTCAAGTAGCTAACAACAATACACCACCAATATAATGTTTATTAGCTATAAGAAATTCTTCAATCGAAGCTAATTCTAAGCACTATAGGAAATCTCATATTAGTTATCCTTCTAACCAATACAATATTACAAGCCTCTCTTGAGACGTTACAACCACTTCCTCGGAAGGCCAATCAACACTATGAGTGTTTCTTGAAAAAGTCAATTTATTTCGATCTCAACTACCCCTAACCTAATCTGAAGCAAACTTCGTTAATGAGATAAATCTTATTTTACACAAATAATTATGAAAAATGGACAAACATGAGCACAAGACCCAACAAGGAAAAGAACTCAACGAAACGATACTTTGAAACTAATACTCTTTCACTTATCATATTTAAGAGGAATATATTCTTTCAAAAATTATCTACTCAATCTAGAGAGCCTTTATGAAAGCTCCTACTTCTCAAAGCATATTATTGTATTAAGGAGGCAAATGACCCTATATGTCACATCCAACACGTTTATGTGTTAGATATTTCCGATCATTCTTAATGAAAACCCCCAAGAACGATATTCTCACCTTCCTCCTACCTTGATCACATCCTTAGATCAACTGACAAAAAGAATTCGTTGACACTCAAAGAAATCTACAATTGTATTGCTAACTATTTAATAGGGTAAGGATGAGTTCCTAGTTGACTATGTTATAAAATTCTATCGATTCATACTCATTTGTAACAATCCATGCATTCATTGATGGCTTAAGGTGATCATGATTCTTCTTGTCACTGCAAAGGACAAATAACCATATAGCAACCAAAGTCCTTTATGTCTGAGAACAAAAAAAAAGACAATATTAAGAAGTGACTCAAAGAAAAGTAATCTATATAGCTTTTGCCTTCACAATTTCATTATGTCATGTCATCATAGGTTCATTATGTCATGTCATCATAGGTGCAACGTGTGCCAAACATTATAATAAGTTCACACCCTACTCTCCTAAGGCCATAGTGATTTGGTCTCTCTATGTTAATCACTTCCTCAAGTCAACCACACCATCAAAATAATTGCTCTTCAAGTTAGTCACATTACTATGACAACAGCTCCTTTAGGACAATTACCTTCAATATAATTATTAATCAAGATAATTATTTATATGATCATATTTTTAAGATGACTATTTTAATCTAGTTGTACCTTTGAGATATCTTTAACTTGAAATCATCTTCTAATCGTCATCGAGATGACTCTTACCATAGAGTCAATATCACTATATTAATCCCTCTTCCTTTTAACCTCACAAGATTAAACCTATGACCAATTTAGTCTCAACATTCCTTTCCTTTTGTGGAAAAAAAACTCTCCAATCTTTATGACTTGAGTTCTTGATCATTTATTCATATGTGATAATCCTTTATCATTATATATGACCTTGTGATAAACTATCAAAGTCTTTATCAACAAAAATTAATTGGCACCTTTAAAAATATGTTATATAAGATTTTGAACCCTCACCCTTTAGTAAATGAGTTTGACACACCATTATCATATTAGTGTTTAGGGTAAAAGATAAAGACTGAGATTTTGATCCCTATAATATATATTTTTTTATCTATGCATGTTTTTCAAAGCATGCTCACAAAGCTTTTGTGTTGGGTCAACTTGACTCAACCATCTCACATAGGGTCAAATTGGACAACCAACCTAGTTCGATCAATTTGGCTCGACTAGTTTAAGTTGAGTAAGTTCATATTAGGTCAAATAGCCAAATTAATCTAGAGTCTGTTCACGTGGGTCCAACATCTACATAAGTCAAAGACCAACCCAATCATTCTAAGTTGACTCAAACTAGTCCTAATTCTTGGGTTCATAAGCCTAACTTTACCGAAGTCCATGAGCCTCCTTATTAAAAAAAAAACCTCTTACATCTATTTAAAAAATTTTCATGTTAAGAAACAATATAAGTTTACAAAAAAAACTTATTGTGTTATAGCACTCAACACACTCCAAGGCATCGTATTTACGCGTCATACGTCTATCTACGACATAAAAGCATTTAAAGTGCTTGAAGCATCCCATATATGTATGATACATCCACTCAAGACAAAAAATATTTGAAGCATTCAAAGCACCAATATATATCTCATTTGTATATGATAAATCCACTCAGGACTATTAAATTATCTAAAACACTCTATGCATTCTAAAATATTTCGTTTGTATATTATGTATTCGTCCAAGATAAATAACATCTGAAATGTTTGACCACCCAAAAGCATATGATTTGAAGTGCTTAGGCATTCAACACACTCCAAGATATCCCCCCTTATACATGAATATATCTATCTAGGATAAAAAATATTTTAATATATGATGTATTTAAAAATATCTCCTTTGTTCTAAATGCATGCAGGTATGACAAAAAAGCATGTGAGGTATCGATACACTTCAAAGTGTCACATTTATACATGATGTATTCGTTTAGAATAAAAAAAATATTTGAAATACTCGATGTACCCCAAGATATATCGTTTACACACGATATATTTATTTATGATAGAAAAGCATTACATATACCACACACTCTAAGGTGTCATTTTTCTGGACGAACGATTCATATAGGACATAAGATGTAAACCTAAGGTATCTTTGTTATATGTGTTATATCCATCTACGACAACAAAACAACTTAAAGATATCCCAAAGCATCCTCTTTATTTTTAATATATCTATATAAGATAAGAAAATAATAATATATCTATATAAGATTAAAAAAAATAATTAAAAAATAATTTAAATATCTTTTAATATAGATAGTAGGGTTTAATTTTCCAAATCAAATATTCTACTTGCGGATGGACTAGTCATTTTCTTTAAAAAATGGATAACTAAAAGTCAAATGAAATCCAATCAATGTCTATGTGATATGCCACGTCAACTTCGAGAGATGACAAAGCATTTGCCGGACATCCCATGTCAGTAAAGCATATAAAGTAAATATTTTCTCATTAAACTGATGTTACAAGAACAACACTATGTAAAGCAACCACGTTAGGCACGTGCAAGGAAATGAATGAACTTATGCACACGTGCTAACTTGTTCTTCATATAAGTTTTATCGAATAAACTCTAATCCAATCAATGTCTATGTGATATGCCACGTGAACTTCGAGAGAATACACAAAAGCATCTAATTTTTTTATATTTGAACCGAAGTAAGACAAAAGACATAAGATATAGATAGTTTTCACCTTCCAAAATTTCTTTTTTCCTTATCTAAATTGTGAACATCTAACGATTTGTCTAGCACGATAACATTGGAAATACAAAACAAGTCGAATTTTTTTAGTAAGTGACAAAAATTGAATTTGAGCTCAGAACTTTATCATAAATTATTAAAGTCTTTACCGATCAAGCTAATTAACACTTTCAAAATACATCAAATGGGGATTTAAACTCAATCATTTAGTACGTGAGTCTAACACACTACCACACCGATCAATGGTAACATCGGTGTAAGTGAGAAGATGAGAGAGTATGATCGAGCGATCGTCGTATTGCCATTCGATCGAAACGATATTTCTGACTCATCTTTTTCGTTCGCTCTTATAATCCAAGAATACACACTGAGAGGGAGTCTACGTTGATTTGTGATACAAAAATTTTAGGATAAGATAGAATTTGTCATTCTAAATATTCTGTGTCACGTATGTATAATCGAAGAGTCAGAGTTAATTCTTGTCAACCGGGCACAAAATAGAAAACATAAGCTCGTTGAGATAGAGACGGAGTATAAATATAATATTATTTAGCACCCCAAACGCGGCGTCTCAAGTTTCCTTTTAACGGCCGGCTGTGTCGGTCGCTCGCTCCCTTTCCTTCTCAGATTTCTCTCCTTTAGTGACACAAAGAAAAGTAATCTATATAGCTTTTGCCTTCACAATTTCATTATGTCATGTCATCATAGGTGCAATGTGTGCCAAAGATTCTAATAAGTTCACACCCTACTCTCCTAAGGCCATAGTGATTTGGTCTCTCTATGTTAATCACTTCCTCAAGTCAACCACACCTTCAGAATAATTGCTCTTCAAGTTAGTCACATTACTATCACAACAGCTCCTTAAGGACAATTACCTTCAAGATAATTATTTATATGATCATATTTTTAAGATGACTATTTTAACCTAGTTATACCTTCGAGATATCTACAACTTGATATTATCTTCTAATCGTCATCAAGATGACTCTTACCATAGGACAATTACCTGGTAGAGTTAATCTCACTATATTAATCCCTCTTCCTTTTAACCTCACCAGATTAAACCTATGACCAACTTAGTCTCAACATTCCTTTCATTTTGTGGAACAAAAACTCTTCGATGTTTATGACTTCAATTCTTGATCATTTGCTCATGTGTGATAATCCTTTATCATCATATATGACCTTGTGATAAATTATCAAAGTTTTTATCAACAAAAACTAATTGGCATCTTTAAAAATATATTATATAAGATTTTGAACCCTCACCCTTTAGTAAATGAGTTTGACACACCACTATCATATTAGTGTTTAGGGTAAAATATGCACCTTTAAAAATATATTATATAAGATTTTGAACCCTCACCCTTTAGTAAATGAGTTTGACACACCACTATCATATTAGTGTTTAGGGTAAAATATAAAGAATGAGATTTTGTTCCCTATAATATTTGTTTTTTTATCTATGCATGTTTTTCACAGCATGCTCACAAAGCTTTTGTGTTGGGTCAACTTGACTCAACCATCTCACATAGGGTCAAATTGAACAACCAACCTAGTTCGATCAATTTGGCTCGACTAGTTCAAGTTGAGTAAGTTCATGTTAGGTCAAATAGCCAAATCAATCTAGAGTATGTTCACGTGCGTCCAATATCTACATAAGTCAAATCGGGTTGATCGTCGAAGTTGACTCAAACTAGTCTGACTAATTTTTGGGTTCATAAGCTCAACTTTACCTAAGTCCATATGCCTCCTTATTAAAAAAAACCCCTTGCATCTATTTAAAAATTTTTTATGTTAAGAAACAATATAAGTTTACAAAAAAACTTATTATGTTATAGCACTCAACACACTCCAAAGCATCCTATTTATGCGTCATACGTCCATCTAGGACATAAAAGCATTTGAAGTACTTGAAGCACCTCAAAGCATCCCATATATGAGTGACACATCCACTCGAGACAAAAAATATTTGAAGCATTCAAAGCATCAAAATATATCTCATTTGTATATGATAAGTCCACTCAAGACTATTAAATTAGCTAAAACACTCTATGCATCCTAAAATATCTCGTTTGTATATTATGTATACGTCCAAAATAAATAACATCTGAAATGTTTGACCACCCAAAAGCATATGATTTGAAGTGCTTAGGCATTCAACACACTCCAAGATATCCCCCCTTATACATGAATATATCTATCTAGGATAAAAAATATTTTAATATATGATGTATTTAAAAATATCTCCTTTGTTCTAAATGCATGCAGGTATGACAAAAAAGCATGTGAGGTATCGATACACTTCAAAGTGTCACATTTATACATGATGTATTCGTTTAGAATAAAAAAATATTTGAAATACTCGGTGTACCCAAGATATACCATTTACACACGATATATCTATTTATGACAGAAAAGCATTACAGACACCACACACACTCTAAGGTGTCATTTTTCTGGACGAACGATTCATATAGGACATAAGAGCATTCGATGTAAACTTAAGGTGTCTTTGTTATATGTGTTATATTCGCCTAGGACAACAAAACAACTTAAGATATCCCAAAGCATCCTCTTTATCCTTAATATATCTATATAAGATTAAAAAAAATAATTAAAAAATAATTTAAATATCTTTTAATATAGATAGTAGGGTTTAATTTTCCAAATCAAATATTTTACTTGCGGATGGACTAGTCATTTTCTTTAAAAAATAGATAACTAAAAGTCAAATGAAATCCAATCATTGTCTATGTGATATGCCACGTGAACTTCGAGAGAATACACAAAAGCATCTAATTTTTTTATATTTGAACCGAAGTAAGACAAAAGACATAAGATATAGATAGTTTTCACCTTCCAAAATTTCTTTTTTCCTTATCTAAATTGTGAACATCTAACGATTTGTCTAGCACGATAACATTGGAAATACAAAACAAGTCGAATTTTTTTAGTAAGTGACAAAAATTGAATTTGAGCTCAGAACTTTATCATAAATTATTAAAGTCTTTACCGATCAAGCTAATTAACACTTTCAAAATACATCAAATGGGGATTTAAACTCAATCATTTAGTACGTGAGTCTAACACACTACCACACCGATCAATGGTAACATCGGTGTAAGTGAGAAGATGAGAGAGTATGATCGAGCGATCGTCGTATTGCCATTCGATCGAAACGATATTTCTGACTCATCTTTTTCGTTCGCTCTTATAATCCAAGAATACACACTGAGAGGGAGTCTACGTTGATTTGTGATACAAAAATTTTAGGATAAGATAGAATTTGTCATTCTAAATATTCTGTGTCACGTATGTATAATCGAAGAGTCAGAGTTAATTCTTGTCAACCGGGCACAAAATAGAAAACATAAGCTCGTTGAGATAGAGACGGAGTATAAATATAATATTATTTAGCACCCCAAACGCGGCGTCTCAAGTTTCCTTTTAACGGCCGGCTGTGTCGGTCGCTCGCTCCCTTTCCTTCTCAGATTTCTCTCCTTTTTTCCCCTTCTGCTCTCTCTCTCTCTCTCTCTCGGTTGGGTTTCTCTTCCTCTCTGCTCGTCCTCCTCTACCGATTTCTTCCACGGCCGTGTCCTGGTTTGGGGCCCGACTGGGGTTGAGTCGGATCGCCGCGAATCGTTTACGATGGAGAATCGCTGGGATTTCTTGGAATGGCTAGGGCCGGACGCCTCGACGGCCGTGCTGATGCTCCTGGACGATCCGGGTGATCTCGTGCGGGTCAGCTCCGTGTCCCGATCGTGGCGCCGGTTCGGTGAGTTGCCTCGTCCTGTGCGGGCTAGTAGAATCTGGTGTAGATTCTTATTTTTCTCGGTTGCTATTATGTCATTGATTGCTTGGTTTGTTGGTTTCCTCCACCATTTTGGGTCCATTGAGGAACTATATTAATCCCTCTTCCTTTTAACCTCACCAGATTAAACCTATGACCAACTTAGTCTCAACATTCCTTTCATTTTGTGGAACAAAAACTCTTCGATGTTTATGACTTCAATTCTTGATCATTTGCTCATGTGTGATAATCCTTTATCATCATATATGACCTTGTGATAAATTATCAAAGTTTTTATCAACAAAAACTAATTGGCATCTTTAAAAATATATTATATAAGATTTTGAACCCTCACCCTTTAGTAAATGAGTTTGACACACCACTATCATATTAGTGTTTAGGGTAAAATATAAAGAATGAGATTTTGTTCCCTATAATATTTGTTTTTTTATCTATGCATGTTTTTCACAGCATGCTCACAAAGCTTTTGTGTTGGGTCAACTTGACTCAACCATCTCACATAGGGTCAAATTGAACAACCAACCTAGTTCGATCAATTTGGCTCGACTAGTTCAAGTTGAGTAAGTTCATGTTAGGTCAAATAGCCAAATCAATCTAGAGTATGTTCACGTGCGTCCAATATCTACATAAGTCAAATCGGGTTGATCGTCGAAGTTGACTCAAACTAGTCTGACTAATTTTTGGGTTCATAAGCTCAACTTTACCTAAGTCCATATGCCTCCTTATTAAAAAAAACCCCTTGCATCTATTTAAAAATTTTTTATGTTAAGAAACAATATAAGTTTACAAAAAAACTTATTATGTTATAGCACTCAACACACTCCAAAGCATCCTATTTATGCGTCATACGTCCATCTAGGACATAAAAGCATTTGAAGTACTTGAAGCACCTCAAAGCATCCCATATATGAGTGACACATCCACTCGAGACAAAAAATATTTGAAGCATTCAAAGCATCAAAATATATCTCATTTGTATATGATAAGTCCACTCAAGACTATTAAATTAGCTAAAACACTCTATGCATCCTAAAATATCTCGTTTGTATATTATGTATACGTCCAAAATAAATAACATCTGAAATGTTTGACCACCCAAAAGCATGTCATTTGAAGTGCTTAGGCATTCAACACACTCCAAAATATTCCCCTTATACATGAATATATCTATTTAGGATAAAAAATATTTTAATATATGATGTATTTGAAAATATCTCCTTTGTTCTAAATGCATGCAGGTATGACAAAAAAGCATGTGAGGTATCGATACACTTCAAAGTGTCACATTTATACATGATGTATTCGTTTAGAATAAAAAAATATTTGAAATACTCGGTGTACCCAAGATATACCATTTACACACGATATATCTATTTATGACAGAAAAGCATTACAGACACCACACACACTCTAAGGTGTCATTTTTCTGGACGAACGATTCATATAGGACATAAGAGCATTCGATGTAAACTTAAGGTGTCTTTGTTATATGTGTTATATTCGCCTAGGACAACAAAACAACTTAAGATATCCCAAAGCATCCTCTTTATCCTTAATATATCTATATAAGATTAAAAAAAATAATTAAAAAATAATTTAAATATCTTTTAATATAGATAGTAGGGTTTAATTTTCCAAATCAAATATTTTACTTGCGGATGGACTAGTCATTTTCTTTAAAAAATAGATAACTAAAAGTCAAATGAAATCCAATCATTGTCTATGTGATATGCCACGTGAACTTCGAGAGAATACACAAAAGCATCTAATTTTTTTATATTTGAACCGAAGTAAGACAAAAGACATAAGATATAGATAGTTTTCACCTTCCAAAATTTCTTTTTTCCTTATCTAAATTGTGAACATCTAACGATTTGTCTAGCACGATAACATTGGAAATACAAAACAAGTCGAATTTTTTTAGTAAGTGACAAAAATTGAATTTGAGCTCAGAACTTTATCATAAATTATTAAAGTCTTTACCGATCAAGCTAATTAACACTTTCAAAATACATCAAATGGGGATTTAAACTCAATCATTTAGTACGTGAGTCTAACACACTACCACACCGATCAATGGTAACATCGGTGTAAGTGAGAAGATGAGAGAGTATGATCGAGCGATCGTCGTATTGCCATTCGATCGAAACGATATTTCTGACTCATCTTTTTCGTTCGCTCTTATAATCCAAGAATACACACTGAGAGGGAGTCTACGTTGATTTGTGATACAAAAATTTTAGGATAAGATAGAATTTGTCATTCTAAATATTCTGTGTCACGTATGTATAATCGAAGAGTCAGAGTTAATTCTTGTCAACCGGGCACAAAATAGAAAACATAAGCTCGTTGAGATAGAGACGGAGTATAAATATAATATTATTTAGCACCCCAAACGCGGCGTCTCAAGTTTCCTTTTAACGGCCGGCTGTGTCGGTCGCTCGCTCCCTTTCCTTCTCAGATTTCTCTCCTTTTTTCCCCTTCTGCTCTCTCTCTCTCTCTCTCTCGGTTGGGTTTCTCTTCCTCTCTGCTCGTCCTCCTCTACCGATTTCTTCCACGGCCGTGTCCTGGTTTGGGGCCCGACTGGGGTTGAGTCGGATCGCCGCGAATCGTTTACGATGGAGAATCGCTGGGATTTCTTGGAATGGCTAGGGCCGGACGCCTCGACGGCCGTGCTGATGCTCCTGGACGATCCGGGTGATCTCGTGCGGGTCAGCTCCGTGTCCCGATCGTGGCGCCGGTTCGGTGAGTTGCCTCGTCCTGTGCGGGC
>LVTN01000878.1:5426-17490 GCA_001649415.1 Musa itinerans | reverse complement strand
ATAAATAACATCTGAAATGTTTGACCACCCAAAAGCATATGATTTGAAGTGCTTAGGCATTCAACACACTCCAAGATATCCCCCCTTATACATGAATATATCTATCTAGGATAAAAAATATTTTAATATATGATGTATTTAAAAATATCTCCTTTGTTCTAAATGCATGCAGGTATGACAAAAAAGCATGTGAGGTATCGATACACTTCAAAGTGTCACATTTATACATGATGTATTCGTTTAGAATAAAAAAATATTTGAAATACTCGGTGTACCCAAGATATACCATTTACACACGATATATCTATTTATGACAGAAAAGCATTACAGACACCACACACACTCTAAGGTGTCATTTTTCTGGACGAACGATTCATATAGGACATAAGAGCATTCGATGTAAACTTAAGGTGTCTTTGTTATATGTGTTATATTCGCCTAGGACAACAAAACAACTTAAGATATCCCAAAGCATCCTCTTTATCCTTAATATATCTATATAAGATTAAAAAAAATAATTAAAAAATAATTTAAATATCTTTTAATATAGATAGTAGGGTTTAATTTTCCAAATCAAATATTTTACTTGCGGATGGACTAGTCATTTTCTTTAAAAAATGGATAACTAAAAGTCAAATGAAATCCAATCAATGTCTATGTGATATGCCACGTCAACTTCGAGAGATGACAAAGCATTTGCCGGACATCCCATGTCAGTAAAGCATATAAAGTAAATATTTTCTCATTAAACTGATGTTACAAGAACAACACTATGTAAAGCAACCACGTTAGGCACGTGCAAGGAAATGAATGAACTTATGCACACGTGCTAACTTGTTCTTCATATA
Source organism: Musa itinerans (assembly GCA_001649415.1). NCBI lineage: Eukaryota > Viridiplantae > Streptophyta > Magnoliopsida > Zingiberales > Musaceae > Musa > Musa itinerans. The sequence continues at coordinate 16,642 of LVTN01000878.1, read as the reverse complement.
AGTTTTATCGAATAAACTCTTAATGTAGTCTTTTATACGAAGCGAGACTCTCGCACTAGATATATAATTTTTTTATATTTGAACCGAAGTAAGACAAAAGACATAAGATATAGATAGTTTTCACCTTCCAAAATTTCTTTTTTCCTTATCTAAATTGTGAACATCTAACGATTTGTCTAGCACGATAACATTGGAAATACAAAACAAGTCGAATTTTTTTAGTAAGTGACAAAAATTGAATTTGAGCTCAGAACTTTATCATAAATTATTAAAGTCTTTACCGATCAAGCTAATTAACACTTTCAAAATACATCAAATGGGGATTTAAACTCAATCATTTAGTACGTGAGTCTAACACACTACCACACCGATCAATGGTAACATCGGTGTAAGTGAGAAGATGAGAGAGTATGATCGAGCGATCGTCGTATTGCCATTCGATCGAAACGATATTTCTGACTCATCTTTTTCGTTCGCTCTTATAATCCAAGAATACACACTGAGAGGGAGTCTACGTTGATTTGTGATACAAAAATTTTAGGATAAGATAGAATTTGTCATTCTAAATATTCTGTGTCACGTATGTATAATCGAAGAGTCAGAGTTAATTCTTGTCAACCGGGCACAAAATAGAAAACATAAGCTCGTTGAGATAGAGACGGAGTATAAATATAATATTATTTAGCACCCCAAACGCGGCGTCTCAAGTTTCCTTTTAACGGCCGGCTGTGTCGGTCGCTCGCTCCCTTTCCTTCTCAGATTTCTCTCCTTTTTTCCCCTTCTGCTCTCTCTCTCTCTCTCTCTCGGTTGGGTTTCTCTTCCTCTCTGCTCGTCCTCCTCTACCGATTTCTTCCACGGCCGTGTCCTGGTTTGGGGCCCGACTGGGGTTGAGTCGGATCGCCGCGAATCGTTTACGATGGAGAATCGCTGGGATTTCTTGGAATGGCTAGGGCCGGACGCCTCGACGGCCGTGCTGATGCTCCTGGACGATCCGGGTGATCTCGTGCGGGTCAGCTCCGTGTCCCGATCGTGGCGCCGGTTCGGTGAGTTGCCTCGTCCTGTGCGGGCTAGTAGAATCTGGTGTAGATTCTTATTTTTCTCGGTTGCTATTATGTCATTGATTGTTTGGTTTGTTGGTTTCCTCCACCATTTTGGGTCCATTGAGGATTTTTAAGCAGTTCTACGTTCACAGGGGGGGAAAGGGCAGGATATGTGAATATGTTCACCTTAGACTTGATGAGTTTGATGTGTTACAGCAAATTGATGTGCTGTAAAACAGTTGGAATGTCTACAATTCTAAGAATAGCATAACTTTTATGTACTTCCATCACTTTAGGGGGGGAAAGGGCAGGATATGTGAATATGTTCACCTTAGACTTGATGAGTTTGATGTGTTACAGCAAATTGATGTGCTGTAAAACAGTTGGAATGTCTACAATTCTAAGAATAGCATAACTTTTATGTACTTCCATCACTTTTTCTTTTTGCAATGTGCAAATAAATGAGAGGGAGAGTATTATATTTAGACAAGAGAACCTTTTAGTTTGAAATAATAGTGGGCTGAGGTACATGAACAATGGTTATCTGAAAGGAGAAAATTAAGCCAGGTCAATGTACAAATTGTGATCCTTGACAAGGGCTTTTTTTATGGTTTCACTAGGTAAAAAGATAGCACTATTGTAGAAGGGCATTCTTCTACAAGTTGTGTAGAGCTTGTTCCGGACATAAGAGTTTCTTACAAGTTTTGCTTTTCTATGTCTTCGGTCATCTGTGGCATTGTCATCAACTATATGATTTTTATTGAACCTCGTTGAATTCTTTATGCAGGGTCTACAGAAAGATTTTTTGAAATATTTTTCATATTTTTGAAGTTGAGGCTTTGAGTGATACACATTCTGCAAATTTGGTATTGGACCATCGAGTTGATCCCTGTAGTAGTCTAATGAGGATGGCATTAGATGCTTTTTTGTAGGGTTTTGAAACTGCAATGTAAAGTTGACCTTTTTTGGTTGCCTTCTTTCTCGTATAACTATGTTTCAGAACCAATTAAACCGAGCAATGAAAAACTGAGGACGTGCGCTTAACAGTGTGCAGAGTAAGGTAGGGGTTTTTGTTGCATATTTGCAGGAGTGACGAGAGATAGGAGAGAGGGAGGAGAAATTGGGGATAGCAAGGAAAGGGTTATGCAGCCCAGTCCAGACAGCAGGATATAGTTTGAGTTAAATTTGAGTTAAGTTTGACTCATTTAGTTTAGATTTAAATGAGTTGTATTTGTTGTCTTTTAGGAAGTCCTGCTGAGAAAACATGTTTTTCTATCAAAGTTTTATTTCCAACTTTCATATGTGATTCTGATGCAGCTGTTTGACGTATACTGCAGTTATTGCAAATGGTTTCACCAAAAACTTGTGCCTAAGGATTTCCCCTGAGGTGTCGAAATTTGCTCACGTTGCTGAAGTAAGTACAGTTTCCAAGACTACAGAAGTTGGATCTAGCTCTGCTGTGGAATGGCAAAGCATGGAGAGAGAACACAAAGTGTATCTGTACTTAGGTCATTGTCTTAGTTCGTCCAAAGGTAAAAGGGATTGCATTTATCAGGCAATTTGTGCTTCCAGCACTGACAATTATCCAGATGAGAGCATTGAAAATACATTGGAACCTAGTGAAATAGCGGACCGTAGGCCTTCTTATTGGTCAAGTGGTGGACAGAGAGATGCTAGCGTGCCAGAGAGTCTAACGTACAGATTGGTCGCAAATCTCTGTATTGTCAGCGAAATAAAGATACGGCCTTTCAAAGGTTTGCCTTTTTAACATATCCTATTAGTCATTATAATGCTTGGATAATGCTCCTTCCTATTGATTATCCATAATTGTGTTTGTTTATTCAGCATTTTTTCAGTATGGTGATCCCGTATACTCAGCAAAGTCTGTACGTTTTCGGATGGGCTATTCCAGATTGGGACAAGGACAGAGTTCTTGTATCACAAATGAGTATGCAGAACATCAATCAGCCGATGATGACAACTATTACTGGACATATACTTCACCTGAATTTCCAATGTTGCAGGTGACTTGTGAATGTCCATTTTCTGCTAACATAATAATATAGTTCTAAAATATACTCATTTAACTGAGTAGCAGGTTAATAGAAACTTACAGTTACTATTTTTAATATTTCAGTTGTCTATAATAATGAATTTCAAAAAACGGCTTAATTAGGAAACTGTGGAACTGCATGCATCTAATGCAGTGTGGCATTGCACATGAATTTACCTGTTGGGTGATGGTCTTGCAATTGCATCAGTTGTGACTTGTGAAGGAAAAGAAGTTGGTGGATGTTAACTATGTTATAGTAGTAAATATGTCATGCTGGGGCTTGAGGTCAAATTACAGCAGATGTAATATTTATTATTACTTTTCGATCAAGGTTCAAGAGTTAGTTCTTCTGAAACATATCCAGCAGAACAATTTTTTTTTCTTCTAGTTCTTACCTCCTTCGAAATTATTGTTAACCAGGAAAATGTTTTGCAATCGTTCAAACTTCCTAGCCCAGTTATCTGCCTTGGTGGAATATTGCAACCACTATCATATTAGTGTTTAGGGTAAAATATGCACCTTTAAAAATATATTATATAAGATTTTGAACCCTCACCCTTTAGTAAATGAGTTTGACACACCACTATCATATTAGTGTTTAGGGTAAAATATAAAGAATGAGATTTTGTTCCCTATAATATTTGTTTTTTTATCTATGCATGTTTTTCACAGCATGCTCACAAAGCTTTTGTGTTGGGTCAACTTGACTCAACCATCTCACATAGGGTCAAATTGAACAACCAACCTAGTTCGATCAATTTGGCTCGACTAGTTCAAGTTGAGTAAGTTCATGTTAGGTCAAATAGCCAAATCAATCTAGAGTATGTTCACGTGCGTCCAATATCTACATAAGTCAAATCGGGTTGATCGTCGAAGTTGACTCAAACTAGTCTGACTAATTTTTGGGTTCATAAGCTCAACTTTACCTAAGTCCATATGCCTCCTTATTAAAAAAAACCCCTTGCATCTATTTAAAAATTTTTTATGTTAAGAAACAATATAAGTTTACAAAAAAACTTATTATGTTATAGCACTCAACACACTCCAAAGCATCCTATTTATGCGTCATACGTCCATCTAGGACATAAAAGCATTTGAAGTACTTGAAGCACCTCAAAGCATCCCATATATGAGTGACACATCCACTCGAGACAAAAAATATTTGAAGCATTCAAAGCATCAAAATATATCTCATTTGTATATGATAAGTCCACTCAAGACTATTAAATTAGCTAAAACACTCTATGCATCCTAAAATATCTCGTTTGTATATTATGTATACGTCCAAAATAAATAACATCTGAAATGTTTGACCACCCAAAAGCATGTCATTTGAAGTGCTTAGGCATTCAACACACTCCAAAATATTCCCCTTATACATGAATATATCTATTTAGGATAAAAAATATTTTAATATATGATGTATTTGAAAATATCTCCTTTGTTCTAAATGCATGCAGGTATGACAAAAAAGCATGTGAGGTATCGATACACTTCAAAGTGTCACATTTATACATGATGTATTCGTTTAGAATAAAAAAATATTTGAAATACTCGGTGTACCCAAGATATACCATTTACACACGATATATCTATTTATGACAGAAAAGCATTACAGACACCACACACACTCTAAGGTGTCATTTTTCTGGACGAACGATTCATATAGGACATAAGAGCATTCGATGTAAACTTAAGGTGTCTTTGTTATATGTGTTATATTCGCCTAGGACAACAAAACAACTTAAGATATCCCAAAGCATCCTCTTTATCCTTAATATATCTATATAAGATTAAAAAAAATAATTAAAAAATAATTTAAATATCTTTTAATATAGATAGTAGGGTTTAATTTTCCAAATCAAATATTTTACTTGCGGATGGACTAGTCATTTTCTTTAAAAAATGGATAACTAAAAGTCAAATGAAATCCAATCAATGTCTATGTGATATGCCACGTCAACTTCGAGAGATGACAAAGCATTTGCCGGACATCCCATGTCAGTAAAGCATATAAAGTAAATATTTTCTCATTAAACTGATGTTACAAGAACAACACTATGTAAAGCAACCACGTTAGGCACGTGCAAGGAAATGAATGAACTTATGCACACGTGCTAACTTGTTCTTCATATAAGTTTTATCGAATAAACTCTTAATGTAGTCTTTTATACGAAGCGAGACTCTCGCACTAGATATATAATTTTTTTATATTTGAACCGAAGTAAGACAAAAGACATAAGATATAGATAGTTTTCACCTTCCAAAATTTCTTTTTTCCTTATCTAAATTGTGAACATCTAACGATTTGTCTAGCACGATAACATTGGAAATACAAAACAAGTCGAATTTTTTTAGTAAGTGACAAAAATTGAATTTGAGCTCAGAACTTTATCATAAATTATTAAAGTCTTTACCGATCAAGCTAATTAACACTTTCAAAATACATCAAATGGGGATTTAAACTCAATCATTTAGTACGTGAGTCTAACACACTACCACACCGATCAATGGTAACATCGGTGTAAGTGAGAAGATGAGAGAGTATGATCGAGCGATCGTCGTATTGCCATTCGATCGAAACGATATTTCTGACTCATCTTTTTCGTTCGCTCTTATAATCCAAGAATACACACTGAGAGGGAGTCTACGTTGATTTGTGATACAAAAATTTTAGGATAAGATAGAATTTGTCATTCTAAATATTCTGTGTCACGTATGTATAATCGAAGAGTCAGAGTTAATTCTTGTCAACCGGGCACAAAATAGAAAACATAAGCTCGTTGAGATAGAGACGGAGTATAAATATAATATTATTTAGCACCCCAAACGCGGCGTCTCAAGTTTCCTTTTAACGGCCGGCTGTGTCGGTCGCTCGCTCCCTTTCCTTCTCAGATTTCTCTCCTTTTTTCCCCTTCTGCTCTCTCTCTCTCTCTCTCTCGGTTGGGTTTCTCTTCCTCTCTGCTCGTCCTCCTCTACCGATTTCTTCCACGGCCGTGTCCTGGTTTGGGGCCCGACTGGGGTTGAGTCGGATCGCCGCGAATCGTTTACGATGGAGAATCGCTGGGATTTCTTGGAATGGCTAGGGCCGGACGCCTCGACGGCCGTGCTGATGCTCCTGGACGATCCGGGTGATCTCGTGCGGGTCAGCTCCGTGTCCCGATCGTGGCGCCGGTTCGGTGAGTTGCCTCGTCCTGTGCGGGCTAGTAGAATCTGGTGTAGATTCTTATTTTTCTCGGTTGCTATTATGTCATTGATTGTTTGGTTTGTTGGTTTCCTCCACCATTTTGGGTCCATTGAGGATTTTTAAGCAGTTCTACGTTCACAGGGGGGGAAAGGGCAGGATATGTGAATATGTTCACCTTAGACTTGATGAGTTTGATGTGTTACAGCAAATTGATGTGCTGTAAAACAGTTGGAATGTCTACAATTCTAAGAATAGCATAACTTTTATGTACTTCCATCACTTTTTCTTTTTGCAATGTGCAAATAAATGAGAGGGAGAGTATTATATTTAGACAAGAGAACCTTTTAGTTTGAAATAATAGTGGGCTGAGGTACATGAACAATGGTTATCTGAAAGGAGAAAATTAAGCCAGGTCAATGTACAAATTGTGATCCTTGACAAGGGCTTTTTTTATGGTTTCACTAGGTAAAAAGATAGCACTATTGTAGAAGGGCATTCTTCTACAAGTTATGTAGAGCTTGTTCCGGACATAAGAGTTTCTTACAAGTTTTGCTTTTCTATGTCTTCGGTCATCTGTGGCATTGTCATCAACTATATGATTTTTATTGAACCTCGTTGAATTCTTTATGCAGGGTCTACAGAAAGATTTTTTGAAATATTTTTCATATTTTTGAAGTTGAGGCTTTGAGTGATACACATTCTGCAAATTTGGTATTGGACCATCGAGTTGATCCCTGTAGTAGTCTAATGAGGATGGCATTAGATGCTTTTTTGTAGGGTTTTGAAACTGCAATGTAAAGTTGACCTTTTTTGGTTGCCTTCTTTCTCGTATAACTATGTTTCAGAACCAATTAAACCGAGCAATGAAAAACTGAGGACGTGCGCTTAACAGTGTGCAGAGTAAGGTAGGGGTTTTTGTTGCATATTTGCAGGAGTGACGAGAGATAGGAGAGAGGGAGGAGAAATTGGGGATAGCAAGGAAAGGGTTATGCAGCCCAGTCCAGACAGCAGGATATAGTTTGAGTTAAATTTGAGTTAAGTTTGACTCATTTAGTTTAGATTTATATGAGTTGTATTTGTTGTCTTTTAGGAAGTCCTGCTGAGAAAACATGTTTTTCTATCAAAGTTTTATTTCCAACTTTCATATGTGATTCTGATGCAGCTGTTTGACGTATACTGCAGTTATTGCAAATGGTTTCACCAAAAACTTGTGCCTAAGGATTTCCCCTGAGGTGTCGAAATTTGCTCACGTTGCTGAAGTAAGTACAGTTTCCAAGACTACAGAAGTTGGATCTAGCTCTGCTGTGGAATGGCAAAGCATGGAGAGAGAACACAAAGTGTATCTGTACTTAGGTCATTGTCTTAGTTCGTCCAAAGGTAAAAGGGATTGCATTTATCAGGCAATTTGTGCTTCCAGCACTGACAATTATCCAGATGAGAGCATTGAAAATACATTGGAACCTAGTGAAATAGCGGACCGTAGGCCTTCTTATTGGTCAAGTGGTGGACAGAGAGATGCTAGCGTGCCAGAGAGTCTAACGTACAGATTGGTCGCAAATCTCTGTATTGTCAGCGAAATAAAGATACGGCCTTTCAAAGGTTTGCCTTTTTAACATATCCTATTAGTCATTATAATGCTTGGATAATGCTCCTTCCTATTGATTATCCATAATTGTGTTTGTTTATTCAGCATTTTTTCAGTATGGTGATCCCGTATACTCAGCAAAGTCTGTACGTTTTCGGATGGGCTATTCCAGATTGGGACAAGGACAGAGTTCTTGTATCACAAATGAGTATGCAGAACATCAATCAGCCGATGATGACAACTATTACTGGACATATACTTCACCTGAATTTCCAATGTTGCAGGTGACTTGTGAATGTCCATTTTCTGCTAACATAATAATATAGTTCTAAAATATACTCATTTAACTGAGTAGCAGGTTAATAGAAACTTACAGTTACTATTTTTAATATTTCAGTTGTCTATAATAATGAATTTCAAAAAACGGCTTAATTAGGAAACTGTGGAACTGCATGCATCTAATGCAGTGTGGCATTGCACATGAATTTACCTGTTGGGTGATGGTCTTGCAATTGCATCAGTTGTGACTTGTGAAGGAAAAGAAGTTGGTGGATGTTAACTATGTTATAGTAGTAAATATGTCATGCTGGGGCTTGAGGTCAAATTACAGCAGATGTAATATTTATTATTACTTTTCGATCAAGGTTCAAGAGTTAGTTCTTCTGAAACATATCCAGCAGAACAATTTTTTTTTCTTCTAGTTCTTACCTCCTTCGAAATTATTGTTAACCAGGAAAATGTTTTGCAATCGTTCAAACTTCCTAGCCCAGTTATCTGCCTTGGTGGAATATTGCAAATTGAGTTGCTGGGTAGGGTCCAGAAACAAGCAATGGACGATTTGTATTATATATGGTGAGTATTGATATAATTATGATTTTGAAATTTATTAATTGTGGCTATTTCATGTCCTCCTTTCTTTTTTTTTTTAACTACCCATCATCTTTCATTGTGATTCATTTTATTTGAATTTTACTGCAGCAGCAGTTTTGATGATCATGTATGTGTAGCAAATGCTCATAATAGTACGGAGTATGTAGAATTTGCTATATAAATGTGGAAGAAGGTGTGAAACATGATATCCTAAGACTTGACACTGTGTTTGAAGGCATGCCAAGCATCCATTAGCCTGCTCATCTGAGTCCAGTTAGAAATTCCAAAGTTAGATTTTATGACTCAATAAACTAACGCTTGATTTGTTTTTGCATGTTCAAGTGTGTGCCATGTACAAGTAATCGGCCGTCCACTATCACCTGTGCTAGGTCTTGACATTCTTGAGAGCACGGGCAGTTTGGTTTTGAAGTGCTTCCCGGAAGCTAGAAGCTGCACTGTGTCAGAGGGTACTGAAGAAGATGAAGCTGGAGAGTCATCTTCACGGCATTCCGTTGGGAGATGGAATGGAGCAAGTCTAAGCGCACTGCTTGGACCCATGCAGTTTTCTGATGATGACAATGATGGTGACAGTGATGGTGGTGATGATGATGCTTTGGAAGAGGAGCCTGCAGCGTGATAAGCATCCAGACCGTCTCCCCTTGTACCCATCATAACATGCTATCATAGAGGAAGTCAACATCCTTCTTGGGTCTGTGGGAGTCATAGGACCACTTGTTCTGCTGTGCTAATATAATAATCTTGTGTCAAGAATTGATATGCATGGCACATTTTGATTGCTATGGTTTTCTGGTTATAGATATGTATGGGTTTCATAAAATTGCTGCCTGTCTCTCAATGATATTATTGGGAAAAATATACGAAATAATTTTTTTTTCTCTTTATGTATCAAAATGGGTTTCTTATCAAAATACTAATTTGTTATCAAAAGTACATATTAACCAGAACAGTATAAACAGTAGAGTAATAAATCAATCACAAATCAAATTTTTAACGTGAAAAATTCAATACGAAAAAAATCACGAGATCGTAGTTCACCTTAAAACTTTCAATTTCAATAGTAATGATAACAGGTTTACAATAAATCTTTTCAAGAATAACCAGAAGATCACAATAACATCAAGAACATAGATCTTAGCTCAACAATAACATATCATCGTCATAATCTAGGTCTCACAAAGTTGGTATAGTAGAAAAGTACATCAGAGATGGTAAACTACATATCAACACCGTTAGGATTGTAGAGCTTGCTGTAAGGATTCTCCACATATAATTTAGGGCAAAACTGATAACGTTTGGCAACTGATCGTCAAGCAGAAAAACTCAAAATTCTATTTTTCTCTCATTTTTCTCTTCGTATTTTTCTCTCTCTGTGCTTTCCTCTCGCTGCACTCGTTTGCAGCCTTCACTGTACACGTCTCATTCTTTTACTTTTTTATTTCTTTTTTAATTATTGATTTGGGCTTATAGCCAGATCATTAGTCCAAGCCCAACATATGGGCTGGACCCAACAATTCTCCCCCTCTAGCTCATATGATGGGCTGTACTAAGCCCACTCTTCGCCTACATGTTTCAAGCTTCTCCTTAGGCAAAGACTTTATCAATATATCTAAACCATTCTCATTAGTATATACATTTTCTAATTATAATTCTTTCATCTCAAGCACATAACGAATCCAATGATATCTCACATCAATATGTTTTGATCTAAAATAGTATGTTGAATTCTTTGAGAGGTGAATGACGCTTTGACATCAATATGCTTGGATCTAGAATGATATATTGAATTCTTGGAGAGGTGAATGACGCTTTGACTATCACAGTAAACAGTATATTCTTCTTGTTTCAAGCCCAATTCATGTAAAAACTTTTTCATCCATAAAGCTTCCTTGCAAGCTTTAGTAATTGCTATATATTCTGCTTTTGTGGTTGATATAGCAACACAATTTTGTAACTTAGATTGCCAAGAGATTGTTCCCCCTACAAATGTCATCAAGAACCCCGAAGTGGACTTCTTGGAATCAGTATCATCTGCCATGTTTGCATCTGTGTACCCTTCTAGCACAGGTTCATTATTGTCAAAACATAAACATAAGCTAGAAGTACCTCTTAGATATCTTAATATTCATTTCACTATTGCCCAATGTTCCTTACTAGGATTAGAGAGAAATTGGCTGACAACTCCAACTACATGAGCTATATCTGGCATAATACAAACTATAACATACATCAAACTGTCCATTACAAATGAGTAAGGCACTCTAGACATTTCTTCTTTTTCTTTCTCACTTGTAGGACATTGTTTCAAACTAAGCTTGAAATGACTTGCAAGTGGAGAACAAACTGCTTTGGCTTTACTCATGTTGAATCTTTCAAGAACCTTTTCAATATAAGTCTCTTGAGATAGCCAAATCTTCCTTTTCTTCCTATCACGAAGAATCTTCATGCCAAGTATTTGTTTCA